>JABUQX010012927.1:0-31208 GCA_015478945.1 Trachelipus rathkii | reverse complement strand
CGCTTTTTCTTAAAATTTTCACATTACAAATTTAGAATTCTTAAAAGTACGATTTTTCCAAAATTTCAACATTTGAAATTATTTGTTAAATCTTAAAATTGAGTTTTTAACGGTATTTTCAGCATTTGAAAAAATAATGTGTTTCATTGAAATGCTATTTCAAAAAGCAGAAAAGAGAATTTATTAATAGTTTTAGGTGTCTTAAATTGACGTTTTTTAATGAAATTTCAATATTTGTTTTTATATACCAAATATTTCATTAGTTGTGAAAACCTGTTTTAATAAAAAAATTTTAATTTCTAAATTACGCTTTTTCTTAAATTTTCACATTACAAATTTAGAACTCTTAAAAGTACGATTTTTCCTAAATTTCAACATTTGAAATTATTTTTTAAATCTTAAAATTGAGTTTTTAACGGTATTTTCAGCATTTGAAAAAATAATGTGTTTCATTGAAATGCTATTTCAAAAAGCAGAAAAGTGAATTTAGGTGTCTTAAATTGACGTTTTTTAATGAAATTTCAATATTTGTTTTTATATACCAAATATTTCATTAGTTGTGAAAACCTGTTTTAATAAAAAATTTTAACTTCTAAAATTACGCTTTTTCTTAAATTTTCACATTACAAATTTAGAACTCTTAAAAGTACGATTTTTCCTAAATTTCAACATTTGAAATTATTTGGTAAATCTTAAAATTGAGTTTTTTACGGGATTTTCAGCATTTGAAAAAAATAATGTGTTTCATTGAAATGCAATTTCAAAAAGCTGAAAAGTGAATTTATTAATAGTTTTAGATGTCTTAAATTGACTTTTTTTTAATGAAATTTCAATATTTGTTTTTATATACCAAATATTTCATTAGTTGTGAAAACCTGTTTTAATAAAAAAATTTAACTTCTAAAATTACGCTTTTTCTTAAATTTTCACATTACAAATTTAGAACTCTTAAAAGTACGATTTTTCCTAAATTTCAACATTTGAAATTATTTGGTAAATCTTAAAATTGAGTTTTTAACGGTATTTTCAGCATTTGAAAAAATAATGTGTTTCATTGAAATGCTATTTCAAAAAGCAGAAAAGTGAAATTTATTAATAGTTTTAGGTGTCTTAAATTGACGTTTTTTAATGAAATTTCAATATTTGTTTTTATATACCAAATATTTCATTAGTTGTGAAAACCTGTTTTAATAAAAAATTTTAACTTCTAAATTACGCTTTTTCTTAAATTTTCACATTACAAATTTAGAACTCTTAAAAGTACGATTTTTCCTAAATTTCAACATTTGAAATTATTTGGTAAATCTTAAAATAGAGTTTTTAACGGTATTTTCAGCATTTGAAAAAAATATTGTGTTTCATTGAAATGCTATTTCAAAAAGCAGAAAAGTGAATTTATTAATAATTTTAGGTGTCTTAAATTGACGTTTTTTAATGAAATTTCAATATTTGTTTTTATATACCAAATATTTCATTAGTTGTGAAAACCTGTTTTAATAAAAAAATTGAACTTCTAAAATTACGCTTTTTCTTAAATTTTCACATTACAAATTTAGAACTCTTAAAAGTACGATTTTTCCTAAATTTCAACATTTGAAATTATTTGGTTAATCTTAAAATTGAGTTTTTAACGGTATTTTCAGCATTGGAAAAAATAATGTGTTTCATTGAAATGCAATTTCAAAAAGCAGAAAAGAGAATTTATTAATTGTTTTAGGTGTCTTAAATTGACGTTTTTTAATGAAATTTCAATATTTGTTTTTATATACCAAATATTTCATTAGTTGTGAAAACCTGTTTTAGTAAAAAAATTTAACTTCTAAAATTACGCTTTTTCTTAAATTTTCACATTACAAATTTAGAACTCTTAAAAGTACGATTTTTCCTAAATTTCAACATTTGAAATTATTTGTTAAATCTTAAAAATTGAGTTTTAACGGTATTTTCAGCATTTGAAAAAATAATGTGTTTCATTGAAATGCAATTTCAAAAAGCAGAAAAGAGAATTTATTAATTGTTTTAGGTGTCTTAAATTGACGTTTTTTAATGAAATTTCAATATTTGTTTTTATATACCAAATATTTCATTAGTTGTGAAAACCTGTTTTAATAAAAAATTTTAACTTCTAAAATTACGCTTTTTTAAATTTTCACATTACAAATTTAGAACTCTTAAAAGTACGATTTTTCCTAAATTTCAACATTTGAAATTATTTGTTAATTCTTAAAATTGAGTTTTTAACGGTATTTTCAGCATTTGAAAAAATAATGTGTTTTTTTTGAAACTGCAATTTTGAAAAAGCGAAAGAGAATTTATTAATTGGTTTTAGGTGTCTTAAATTGACGTTTTTTAATGAAATTTCAATATTTGTTTTTATATACCAAATATTTCATTAGTTGTGAAAACCTGTTTTAATAAAAAAATTTAACTTCTAAAATTACGCTTTTTCTTAAATTTTCACATTACAAATTTAGAACTCTTAAAAGTACGATTTTTCCTAAATTTCAACATTTGAAATTATTTGGTAAATCTTAAAATTGAGTTTTTAACGGTATTTTCAGCATTTGAAAAAATAATGTGTTTCATTGAAATGCAATTTCAAAAAGCAGAAAAGAGAATTTATTAATTGTTTTACGTGTCTTAAATTGACGTTTTTTAAAGAAATTTCAATATTTGTTTTTATATACCAAATATTTCATTAGTTGTGAAAAATTGTTTTAATAAAAAATGTTAACTTCTAAAATTACGCTTTTTCTTAAATTTTCACATTACAAATTTAGAACTCTTAAAAGTACGATTTTTCCTAAATTTCAACATTTGAAATTATTTGGTTAAATCTTAAAATTGAGTTTTTAACGGTATTTTCAGCATTTGAAAAAATAATGTGTTTCATTGAAATGCAATTTCAAAAAGCAGAAAAGAGAATTTATTAATTGTTTTAGGTGTCTTAAATTGACGTTTTTTAATGAAATTTCAATATTTGTTTTTATATACCAAATATTTCATTAGTTGTGAAAACCTGTTTTAATAAAAAAATTTAACTTCTAAAATTACGCTTTTTCTTAAATTTTCACATTACAAATTTAGAACTCTTAAAAGTACGATTTTTCCTAAATTTCAACATTTGAAATTATTTGGTAAATCTTAAAATTGAGTTTTTAACGGTATTTTCAGCATTTGAAAAAATAATGTGTTGCATTGAAATGCAATTTCAAAAAGCAGAAAAGCGAATTTATTAATAGTTTTAGGTGTCTTAAATTGACTTTTTTAATGAAATTTCAATATTTGTTTTTATATACCAAATATTTCATTAGTTGTGAAAACCTGTTTAATAAAAAAATTTAACTTCTAAAATTACGCTTTTTCTTAAATTTTCACATTACGAATTTAAAAGTACGATTTTTCCTAAATTTCAACATTTGAAATTATTTGTTAAAATTAGATTTTAACTTCTAAAATTACGCTTTTCATTGAAATGCAATTTCAAAAAGCAGAAAAGTGAATTTATTAATAGTTTTAGGTGTCTTAAATTGACGTTTTTTAAATGAAATTTCAATATTTGTTTTTATATACCAAATAATTCATTAGTTGTGAAAACCTGTTTTAATAAAAATTTAACTTCTAAAATTACGCTTTTTCTTAAATTTTCACATTACAAATTTAATTTTTAAAGGTATGATTTCATCAATTTGAACATAAATATATGTTGCATCTTAAAATAGAGTTTTAACGGTATTTTCAGCATTTGAAAAAATAATGTGTTTCATTGAAATGCTATTTCAAAAAGCAGAAAAGTGAATTTATTAATAGTTTTAGGTGTCTTAAATTGACGTTTTTTAATGAAATTTCAATATTTGTTTTTATATACCAAATATTTCATTAGTTGTGAAAACCTGTTTTAATAAAAAAATTTAAACTTCTAAAATTACGCTTTTTCTTAAATTTTCACATTACAAATTTAGAACTCTTAAAAGTACGATTTTTCCTAAATTTCAACATTTGAAATTATTTGGTAAATCTTAAAATTGAGTTTTTAACGGTATTTTCAGCATTTGAAAAAATAATGTGTTTCATTGAAATGCAATTCCAAAAAGCAGAAAAGAGAATTTATAATTTGTTTTAGGTGTCTTAAATTGACGTTTTTTAATGAAATTTCAATATTTGTTTTTATATACCAAATATTTCATTAGTTGTGAAAACCTGTTTTAATAAAAAATTTAACTTCTAAAATTACGCTTTTTCTTAAATTTTCACATTACAAATTTAGAACTCTTAAAAGTACGATTTTTCCTAAATTTCAACATTTGAAATTATTTGGTAATTCTTAAAATTGAGTTTTAAACGGTATTTTCAGCATTTGAAAAAATAATGTGTTTCATTGAAATGCAATTTCAAAAAGCAGAAAAGAGAATTTATTAATTGTTTTAGGTGTCTTAAATTGACGTTTTTTAATGAAATTTCAATATTTGTTTTTTTATATACCAAATATTTCATTAGTTGTGAAAACCTGTTTTAATAAAAAATTTTAACTTCTAAAATTACGCTTTTTCTTAAATTTTCACATTACGAATTTAGAACTCTTAAAAGTACGATTTTTCCTAAATTTCAAAATTTGAAATTATTTGGTAAATCTTAAAATTGAGTTTTTTACGGGATTTTCAGCATTTGAAAAAAATAATGTGTTTCATTGAAATGCAATTTCAAAAAGCTGAAAAGTGAATTTATTAATAGTTTTAGATGTCCTAAATTGACTTTTTTTTAATGAAATTTCAATATTTGTTTTTATATACCAAATATTTCATTAGTTGTGAAAACCTGTTTTAATAAAAAAATTTTAACTTCTAAAATTACGCTTTTCTTAAATTTGCAATTTCAAATTTGAACTCTTAAAAGTACGATTTTCCTAAATTTCAACATTTGAAATTATTTGGTAAATCTTAAAATTGAGTTTTTAACGGTATTTTCAGCATTTGAAAAAAATAATGTGTTTCATTGAAATGCAATTTCAAAAAGCAGAAAAGAGAATTTATTAATTGTTTTATGTGTCTTAAATTGACGTTTTTTAATGAAATTTCAATATTTGTTTTTATATACCAAAAATTTCATTAGTTGTGAAAACCTGTTTTAATAAAAAATTTTAACTTCTAAAATTACGCTTTTTCTTAAATTTTCACATTACAAATTTAGAACTCTTAAAAGTACGATTTTTCCTAAATTTCAACATTTGAAATTATTTGGTAATTCTTAAAATTGAGTTTTAAACGGTATTTTCAGCATTTGAAAAAATAATGTGTTTCATTGAAATGCAATTTCAAAAAGCAGAAAAGAGAATTTATTAATTGTTTTAGGTGTCTTAAATTGACGTTTTTTAATGAAATTTTAATATTTGTTTTTATATACCAAATATTTCATTAGTTGTGAAAACCTGTTTTAATAAAAAATTTAACTTCTAAAATTACGCTTTTTCTTAAATTTTCACATTACAAATTTAGAACTCTTAAAAGTACGATTTTTCCTAAATTTCAACATTTGACATTATTTAGTAAATCTTAAAATTGACTTTTTAACGGTATTTTCAGCATTTGAAAAAATAATGTGTTTCATTGAAATGCAATTTCAAAAAGCAGAAAAGAGAATTTATTAATTGTTTTACGTGTCTTAAATTGACGTTTTTTAAAGAAATTTCAATATTTGTTTTTATATACCAAATATTTCATTAGTTGTGAAAACCTTTTTTAATAAAAAATGTTACCTTCTTAAATTACGCTTTTTCTTAAATTTTCACATTACCAATTTTGAACTCTTAAAAGTACGATTTTTCCTAAATTTCAACATTTGAAATTATTTGGTTAATCTTAAAATTGAGTTTTTAACGGTATTTTCAGCATTTGAAAAAATAATGTGTTTCATTGAAATGCAATTTCAAAAAGCAGAAAATTGTTTTAGGTGTCATAAATTGACGTTTTTTAATGAAATTTCAATATTTGTTTTTATATACCAAATATTTCATTAGTTGTGAAAACCTGTTTTAATAAAAAAATTTTAACTTCTAAAATTACGCTTTTTCTTAAATTTTCACATTACAAATTTAGAACTCTTAAAAGTACGATTTTTCCTAAATTTCAACATTTGAAATTATTTGTTAAATCTTAAAATTGAGTTTTTAACGGTATTTTCAGCATTTGAAAAAATAATGTGTTTCATTGAAATGCAATTTCAAAAAGCAGAAAAGAGAATTTATTAATTGTTTTAGGTGTCTTAAATTGACGTTTTTTAATGAAATTTCAATATTTGTTTTTATATACCAAATATTTCATTAGTTGTGAAAACCTGTTTTAATAAAAAAATTTAACTTCTAAAATTACGCTTTTTCTTAAATTTTCACATTACAAATTTAGAACTCTTAAATGTACGATTTTTCCTAAATTTCAACATTTGAAATTATTTGGTAAATCTTAAAATTGAGTTTTTAACGGTATTTTCAGCATTTGAAAAAATAATGTGTTTCATTGAAATGCAATTTCAAAAAGCTGAAAAGTGAATTTATTAATAGTTTTAGATGTCCTAAATTGACTTTTTTTTAATGAAATTTCAATATTTGTTTTTATATACCAAATATTTCATTAGTTGTGAAAACCTGTTTTAATAAAAAATTTAACTCTAAAATTATGCTTTTCTTACATTTCACATACAATTTCAAAAAACTTAAAATTGAATTTTTTAAATTTCAACATTTGAAATTATTTGGTAAATCTTAAAATTGAGTTTTTAACGGTATTTTCAGCATTTGAAAAAATAATGTGTTTCATTGAAATGCTATTTCAAAAAGCAGAAAAGTAAATTTATTAATAGTTTTAGGTGTCTAATTGACGTTTTTTAATGAAATTTCAATATTTGTTTTTATATACCAAATATTTCATTAGTTGTGAAAACCTGTTTTAATAAAAAATTTTAACTTCTAAAATTACGCTTTTTCTTAAATTTTCACATTACAAATTTAGAACTCTTAAAAGTACGATTTTTCCTAAATTTCAACATTTGAAATTATTTCTTAAATCTTAAAATTGAGTTTTTAACGGTATTTTCAGCATTTGAAAAAATAATGTTTCATTGAAATGCTATTTCAAAAAGCAGAAAAGTGAATTTATTAATAGTTTTAGGTGTCTTAAATTGACGTTTTTTAATGAAATTTCAATATTTGTTTTTATATACCAAATATTTCATTAGTTGTGAAAACCTGTTTTAATAAAAAAATTTAACTTCTAAAATTACGCTTTTTCTTAAATTTTCACATTACGAATTTAACTCTAAAAAGTACGATTTTTTCTTAAATTCAACATTTGAAATTATTTGTTAAATCTTAAAATTGAGTTTTTAACGGTATTTTCAGCATTTGAAAAAATAATGTGTTTCATTGAAATGCAATTTCAAAAAGCAGAAAAGAGAATTTATTAATAGTTTTAGGTGTCTTAAATTGACGTTTTTTAATGAAATTTCAATATTTGTTTTTATATACCAAATATTTCATTAGTTGTGAAAACCTGTTTTAATAAAAAATTTTAACTTCTAAAATTACGCTTTTTCTTAAATTTTCACATTACAAATTTAGAACTCTTAAAAGTACGATTTTTCCTAAATTTCAACATTTGAAATTATTTGGTTAATCTTAAAATTGAGTTTTTAACGGTATTTTCAGCATTTGAAAAAAGAATGTGTTTCATTGAAATGCAATTTCAAAAAGCAGAAAAGAGAATTTATTAATTGTTTTAGGTGTCTTAAATTGACGTTTTTTAATGAAATTTCAATATTTGTTTTTATATACCAAATATTTCATTAGTTGTGAAAACCTGTTTTAATAAAAAAATTTAACTTCTAAAATTACGCTTTTTCTTAAATTTTCACATTACAAATTTAGAACTCTTAAAAGTACGATTTTCCTTAAATTCAACATTTGAAATTATTTGTTAAATCTTAAAATTGAGTTTTTAACGGTATTTTCAGCATTTGAAAAAAGAATGTGTTTCATTGAAATGCAATTTCAAAAAGCAGAAAAGAGAATTTATTAATTGTTTTAGGTGTCTTAAATTGACGTTTTTTAATGAAATTTCAATATTTGTTTTTATATACCAAATATTTCATTAGTTGTGAAAACCTGTTTTAATAAAAAATTTTAACTTCTAAAATTACGCTTTTCCTTAAATTTTCACATTACAAATTTAGAACTCTTAAAAGTACGATTTTCCTAAATTTCAACATTTGAAATTATTATTTGGTTAATCTTAAAATTGAGTTTTTAACGGTATTTTCAGCATTTGAAAAAAATAATGTGTTTCATTGAAATGCAATTTAAAAAAAAAGCAGAAAAGTGAATTTATTAATAGTTTTAGGTGTCTTAAAATTGACGTTTTTTAATGAAATTTCATTAATTGTTTTTATATACCAAATATTTCATTAGTTGTGAAAACCTGTTTTAATAAAAAATTTTAACTTCTAAATTTACGCTTTTTCTTAAATTTTCACATTACAAATTTAGAACTCTTAAAAGTACGATTTTTCCTAAATTTCAACATTTGAAATTATTTGGTTAATCTTAAAATTGAGTTTTTAACGGTATTTTCAGCATTTGAAAAAATAATGTGTTTCATTGAAATGCAATTTCAAAAAGCAGAAAAGAGAATTTATTATTTGTTTTAGGTGTCTTAAATTGACGTTTTTTAATGAAATTTCAATATTTGTTTTTATATACCAAATATTTCATTAGTTGTGAAAACCTGTTTTAATAAAAAAATTTAACTTCTAAAATTACGCTTTTTCTTAAATTTTCACATCACAAATTTAGAACTCTTAAAAGTACGATTTTTCCTAAATTTCAACATTTGAAATTATTTGGTAAATCTTAAAATTGAGTTTTTAACGGTATTTTCAGCATTTGAAAAAATAATGTGTTTCATTGAAATGCATATTTCAAAAAGCAGAAAAGTGAATTTATTAATAGTTTTAGGTGTCTTAAATTGACGTTTTTTAATGAAATTTCAATATTTGTTTTTATATACTAAATATTTCATTAGTTGTGAAAACCTGTTTTAATAAAAAATTTTAACTCTAAAATTACGCTTTTTCTTAAATTTTCACATTACAAATTTAGAACTCTTAAAAGTACGATTTTTCCTAAATTTCAACATTTGAAATTATTTGGAAATCTTAAAATTGAGTTTTTAACGGTATTTTCAGCATTTGAAAAAATAATGTGTTTCATTGAAATGCAATTTCAAAAAGCAGAAAAGAGAATTTATTAATTGGTTTTAGGTGTCTTAAATTGACGTTTTTTAATGAAATTTCAATATTTGTTTTTTATATACAAATATTTCATTAGTTGTGAAAACCTGTTTTAATAAAAAAATTAACTTCTAAAATTACGCTTTTTCTTAAATTTTCACATTACGAATTTAGAACTCTTAAAAGTACGATTTTTCTTAAATTTCAACATTTGAAATTATTTGGTAAATCTTAAAATTGAGTTTTTAAAGGATATTCATAAATTTAACTTCTAAAATAATGTGTTTCATTGAAATGCAATTTCAAAAAGCAGAAAAGTGAATTTATTAATAGTTTTAGGTGTCTTAAATTGACGTTTTTTAATGAAATTTCAATATTTGTTTTTATATACCAAATATTTCATTAGTTGTGAAAACCTGTTTTAAAAAAAAAATTTTAACTTCTAAAATTACGCTTTTGCTTAAATTTTACATTACAAATTTAGAACTCTGAAAAGTACGATTTCGATTTTTCCTAAATTTCAACATTTGAAATTATTTGGTAAATCTTAAAATTGAGTTTTTAACGGTATTTTCAGCATTTGAAAAAATAATGTGTTTCATTGAAATGCTATTTCAAAAAGCAGAAAAGTGAATTTATTAATAGTTTTAGGTGTCTTAAATTGACGTTTTTTAATGAAATTTCAATATTTGTTTTTATATACCAAATATTTCATTAGTTGTGAAAACCTGTTTTAATAAAAAATTTTAACTTCTAAAATTACGCTTTTCTTAAATTTTCACATTACAAATTTAGAACTCTTAAAAGTACGATTTTTCCTAAATTTCAACATTTGAAATTATTTGGTAAATCTTAAAATTGAGTTTTTAACGGTATTTTCAGCATTTGAAAAAATAATGTGTTTCATTGAAATGCAATTTCAAAAAGCAGAAAAGAGAATTTATTAATTGTTTTAGGTGTCTTAAATTGACGTTTTTAAATGAAATTTCAATATTTGTTTTTATATACCAAATATTTCATTAGTTGTGAAAACCTGTTTTAATAAAAAATTTTAACTTCTAAAATTACGCTTTTTCTTAAATTTTCACATTACGAATTTAGAACTCTTAAAAGTACGATTTTTCCTAAATTTCAACATTTGAAATTATTGGTTAATCTTAAAATTGAGTTTTTAACGGTATTTTCAGCATTTGAAAAAAAATGTGTTTCATTGAAATGCAATTTCAAAAAGCAGAAAAGAGAATTTATTAATTGTTTTAGGTGTCTTAAATTGACGTTTTTTAATGAAAATTTCAATATTTGTTTTTATATACCAAATATTTCATTAGTTGTGAAAACCTGTTTTAATAAAAAAATTTAACTTCTAAAATTACGCTTTTTCTTAAATTTTCACATTACAAATTTAGAACTCTTAAAATACGATTTTTCCTAAATTTCAACATTTGAAATTATTTGGTAAATCTTAAAATTGAGTTTTTAACGGTATTTTCAGCATTTGAAAAAATAATGTGTTTCATTGAAATGCAATTTCAAAAAGCAGAAAATTGAATTTATTAATAGTTTTAGGTGTCTTAAATTGACGTTTTTTTTAATGAAATTTCAATATTTGTTTTTATATACCAAATATTTCATTAGTTGTGAAAACCTGTTTTAATAAAAAAATTTAACTTCTAAAATTACGCTTTTTCTTAAATTTCACATACAAATTTAGAAACTCTTAAAAGTACGATTATTTTCCTAAATTTTCAAAACATTTGAAATATTTGGTAATTCTTAAATTGAGTTTTTAACGGTATTTTCAGCATTGAAAAAATAATGTTTCATTGAAATGCTATTTCAAAAAGCAGAAAAGTGAATTTATTAATAGTTTTAGGTGTCTTAAATTGACGTTTTTTAATGAAATTTCAATATCTGTTTTTATATACCAAATATTTCATTAGTTGTGAAAACCTGTTTTAATAAAAAAATTTAACTTCTAAAATTACGCTTTTTCTTAAATTTTCAAATTACAAATTTAGAACTTTTAAAAATACGATTTTTCCTAAATTTCAACATTTGAAATTATTTGTTAAATCTTAAAATTGAGTTTTTAACGGTATTTTCAGCATTTGAAAAATAATGTGTTTCATTGAAATGCAATTTCAAAAAGCAGAAAAGAGAATTTATTAATTGTTTTAGCGTGTCTTAAATTGACGTTTTTTTAATGAAATTTTAATATTTGTATATTTAATTTTTTTTTTTTTTTTTTTTTTTTTTTTTTTTTTTTTTTTTTTTTTTTTTTTTTTTTTTTTTTTTTTTTTTTTTTTTTTTTTTTTTTTAATTTCAATATTTGTTTTTATATACCAAATATTTCATTAGTTGTGAAAACCTGTTTTAATAAAAAATTTTAACTTCTAAAATTACGCTTTTTCTTAAATTTTCACATTACAAATTTAGAACTCTTAAAAGTACGATTTTTCCTAAATTTCAACATTTGAAATTATTTGGTAATTCTTAAAATTGAGTTTTAAACGGTATTTTCAGCATTTGAAAAAATAATGTGTTTCATTTAAATGCAATTTCAAAAAGCAGAAAAGAGAAATTATTAATTGTTTTAGGTGTCTTAAATTGACGTTTTTTAATGAAATTTCAATATTTGTTTTTATATACCAAATATTTCATTAGTTGTGAAAACCTGTTTTAATAAAAATTTTAACTTCTAAAATGACGCTTTTTCTTAAATTTTCACATTACAAATTTAGAACTCTTAAAAGTACGATTTTTCCTAAATTTCAACATTTGAAATTATTTGGTAAATCTTAAAATTGAGTTTTTAACGGTATTTTCAGCATTTGAAAAAATAATGTGTTTCATTGAAATGCTATTTCAAAAAGCAGAAAAGTAAATTTATTAATAGTTTTAGGTTTCTAAAATTGACGTTTTTTAATGAAATTTCAATATTTGTTTTTATATACCAAATATTTCATTAGTTGTGAAAACCTGTTTTAATAAAAAATTTTAACTTCTAAAATTACGCTTTTTCTTAAATTTTCACATACAAATTTAGAACTCTTAAAAGTACGATTTTTCCTAAATTTCAACATTTGAAATTATTTGTAAAAATCTTAAAAATGACTATTTTTAACGTTTAGTTTGGTGCATTTGAAAAAGAAATGTGTTTCATTGAAATGCAATTTCAAAAAGCAGAAAAGAGAATTTATTAATTGTTTTAGGTGTCTTAAATTGACGTTTTTTAAAGAAATTTCAATATTAAAAATTTTAACTTCTAAAATTACGCTTTTTCTTAAATTTTCACATTACAAATTTAGAACTCTTAATAGTACGATTTTCCTAAGTCACAATATTGAAATTATTTGGTAATCTTAGAATTAGTTTTTAACGGTATTTTCAGCATTTGAAAAAGAATGTGTTTCATTGAAATGCAATTTCAAAAAGCAGAAAAGAGAATTTATTAATTGTTTTAGGTGTCTTAAATTGACGTTTTTTAATGAAATTTCAATATTTGTTTTTATATACCAAATATTTCATTAGTTGTGAAAACCTGTTTTAATAAAAAAATTTAACTTCTAAAATTACGCTTTTTCTTAAATTTTCACATTACAAATTTAGAACTCTTAAAAGTACGATTTTTCCTAAATTTCAACATTTGAAATTATTTGGTAAATCTTAAAATTGAGTTTTTAACGGTATTTTCAGCATTTGAAAAAATAATGTGTTTCATTGAAATGCTATTTCAAAAAGCAGAAAAGTAAATTTATTAATAGTTTTATGTGTCTAAAATTGACGTTTTTTTAATGAAATTTCAATATTTGTTTTTATATACCAAATATTTCATTAGTTGTGAAAACCTGTTTTAATAAAAAAATTTAACTTCTAAAATTACGCTTTTTCTTAAATTTTCACATTACAAATTTAGAACTCTTAAAAGTACGATTTTTCCTAAATTTCAACATTTGAAATTATTTGGTAAATCTTAAAATTGAGTTTTTAACGGTATTTTCAGCATTTGAAAAAATAATGTGTTTCATTGAAATGCAATTTCAAAAAGCAGAAAAGTGAATTTATTAATAGTTTAGGTGTCTTAAATTGACGTTTTTAATGAAATTTCAATATTTGTTTTTATATACCAAATATTTCATTAGTTGTGAAAACCTGTTTTAATAAAAAAATTTAACTTCTAAAATTACGCTTTTTCTTAAATTTTCACATTACAAATTTAGAACTCTTAAAAGTACGATTTTTCCTAAATTTCAACATTTGAAATTATTTGGTTAAATCTTAAAATTGAGTTTTACGGTATTTTCAGCATTTGAAAAAATAATGTGTTTCATTGAAATGCAATTTCAAAAAGCAGAAAAAGAATTTATTAATAGTTTTAGGTGTCTTAAATTGACGTTTTTTAATGAAATTTCAATATTTGTTTTTATATACCAAATATTTCATTAGTTGTGAAAACCTGTTTTAATAAAAAAATTTAACTTCTAAAATTACGCTTTTTCTTAAATTTTCACATTACAAATTTAGAACTCTTAAAAGTACGATTTTTCCTAAATTTCAACATTTAAAATTATTTGGTAATTCTTAAAATTGAGTTTTTAACGGTATTTTCAGCATTTGAAAAAATAATGTGTTTCATTGAAATGCAATTTCAAAAGGCAGAAAAGAGAATTTATTAATTGTTTTAGGTGTCTTAAATTGACGTTTTTTAATGAAATTTTAATATTTGTTTTTATATACCAAATATTTCATTAGTTGTGAAAACCTGTTTTAATAAAAAATTTTAACTTCTAAAATTACGCTTTTTCTTAAATTTTCACATTACAAATTTAGAACTCTTAAAAGTACGATTTTTCCTAAATTTCAACATTTGAAATTATTTGGTAAATCTTAAAATTGAGTTTTTAACGGTATTTTCAGCATTTGAAAAAATAATGTGTTTCATTGAAATGCTATTTCAAAAAGCAGAAAAGTGAATTTATTAATAGTTTTAGGTCTTAAATTGACGTTTTTTAATGAAATTTCAATATTTGTTTTTATAACCAAATATTTCATTAGTTGTGAAAACCTGTTTTAATAAAAAATTTTAACTTCTAAAATTACGCTTTTTCTTAAATTTTCACATTACAAATTTAGAACTCTTAAAAGTACGATTTTTCCTAATTTTCAACATTTGAAATTATTTGGTAAATCTTAAAATTGAGTTTTTAACGGTATTTTCAGCATTTGAAAAAATAATGTGTTTCATTGAAATGCAATTTCAAAAAGCAGAAAAGAGAATTTATTAATTGTTTTACGTGTCTTAAATTGACGTTTTTTTAAAGAAATTTCAATATTTGTTTTTATATACCAAATATTTCATTAGTTGTGAAAAATAAAAAATTTTAAATAAAAATTTTAATTCAAAATTACGCTTTTTCTTAAATTTTCACATTACAAATTTAGAACTCTTAAAAGTACGATTTTTCCTAAATTTCAACATTTGAAATTATTTGGTTAACCTTAAAATTGAGTTTTTAACGGTATTTTCGGCATTTGAAAAAAGAATGTGTTTTATTGAAATGCAATTTCAAAAAGCAGAAAAGAGAAAAAAGCAGAAAAGAGAATTTATTAATTGTTTTAGGTGTCTTAAATTGACGTTTTTTAATGAAATTTCAATATTTGTTTTTATATACCAAATATTTCATTAGTTGTGAAAACCTGTTTTAATAAAAAAATTTAACTTCTAAAATTACGCTTTTTCTTAAATTTTCACATTACAAATTTAGAACTCTTAAAAGTACGATTTTTCCTAAATTTCAACATTTGAAATTATTTGTTAAATCTTAAAATTGAGTTTTTAACGGTATTTTCAGCATTTGAAAAAATAATGTGTTTCATTGAAATGCAATTTCAAAAAGCAGAAAAGTAAATTTATTAATAGTTTTAGGTGTCTAAAATTGACGTTTTTTAATGAAATTTCAATATTTGTTTTTATATACCAAATATTTCATTAGTTGTGAAAACCTGTTTTAATAAAAAAATTTAACTTCTAAAATTACGCTTTTTCTTAAATTTTCACATTACAAATTTAGAACTCTTAAAAGTACGATTTTTCCTAAATTTCAACATTTGAAATTATTTGGTAAATCTTAAAATTGAGTTTTTAACGGTATTTTCAGCATTTGAAAAAAATATTGTGTTTCATTGAAATGCTATTTCAAAAAGCAGAAAAGTGAATTTATTAATAGTTTTAGGTGTCTTAAATTGACGTTTTTTAATGAAATTTCAATATTTGTTTTTATATACCAAATATTTCATTAGTTGTTAAAACCTGTTTTAATAAAAAATTTAAACTTCTAAAATTACGCTTTTTCTTAAATTTTCACATTACAAATTTAGAACTTTTAAAAGTACGATTTTTCCTAAATTTCAACATTTGAAATTATTTGTTAAATCTTAAAATTGAGTTTTTAACGGTATTTTCAGCATTTGAAAAAATAATGTGTTTCATTGAAATGCAATTTCAAAAAGCAGAAAAGAGAATTTATTAATTGTTTTAGGTGTCTTAAATTGACGTTTTTTAATGAAATTTTAATATTTGTTTTTATATACCAAATATTTCATAAGTTGTGAAAACCTGTTTTAATAAAAATTTTAACTTCTAAAATTACGCTTTTTCAAATTCTCACTTTACAATTTAGAACTCTTAAAATACGAGTTCCTAAAATTTCAACATTTGAAATAAATTATTTGGTAAATCTTAAAATTGAGTTTTTAACGGTATTTTCAGCATTTGAAAAAATAATGTGTTTCATTGAAATGCAATTTCAAAAAGCAGAAAAGAGAATTTATTAATTGTTTTACAGTGGTGGCCCATATTATTAGAGCCACACTAAAAAAAAGTTTTTTTGAGCTTAGGATGAAATGAAACCAAGATAGAAATATTTTAATAATAAAATTTAATTTTGCTTATGGATTATACACTATAATTTTACCTAAAAACAAACTAACATTATGAAAACATGAAAAAAAATTTAAAGAATTTAATATTTTGTAACACCACCCTTTTCAGCAATTACGGCTTTAATCCTTCTGGGCATAGTCTCAATGCATTTTGAGCAATTTTCTTTGATGGATTCAAACCTGTGCCATGCTTTTATTAAACGCTCTATTAATTGGGGTTTGTTGGTAATATGTTCCCTGGAAATTTCAACCTTCATCAGCTCCCAGAAGTTCTCTATGAGGTTAAGGTCTGGGGAATTTAAAGGCCAGTTCAGAAACTTTATTTTTTTGTTACCAGTGAATTTTGTCACCTTCTTCGCCGTTTGGCAGGGTGTAGAGTCATGCATAAAAGTGAAATCGCCATTCGGAAACCATTCCTGAACCTGGGGCAGCATCTTGGTTTCAAGTACCTTGGTCCTGCCGCATGGTCCCCTCTACGATGTACAGCCGTCCCGTGCCTTGACTGCTGATTACAGACCATACCATTATGCTGAGAGGATGCTTCACATGCAGTCCTCTTTAAATTTCTCATCAGGTCTTCTGAAAAATTCAGACTTGTTCATTAAAATCATTAAAATCTGCCCTGTTGACATCCGAAAAGCAAACCAGAAAAATATCTGTTTTATTGTACCACAATTGGAAATCATACAACTAGCATTTATATGAAAACAGTTATTGCAATGTACAGAACACTAAGTAGTAACTATTGCCTATAGTACTCACTTTATTCCAGTCATCGGCTGTCCAGTTCTTGTATTCTCCATTTGAGAGTACTTTTCCTTCATTACGAAGACCCGCGCTTTCTAGCTGACCGTCGAGAAGTCAAGCCGGCTTCTTTGACGTCCACGAGGAACAGTTGGCAGTTGGCCCGTGCGGTGCTTTCATCGATCAACTTGTGGGTTAAGCTTTCGAGGGCCTTTCTGTTTTTCCACGACAATTTACAATTTTTCTCATGTCTCGTTGTGTGTATTATTTCGGCCACACTGTTCACACGTTTGGTACCGGAAACGCGATTATTGCATCGAGTTTCTTTTATCGGTGACGATGCACCGTGATGCAATTCGTCTCTGTGAAAGTTTGATGTGCTTCAATAAAGTTTTAATTTCGGAAATTTTCCTTCGAGAGAGGTCCTTAGCTTTTCCCCAGGTTGAAAATACAGTACTGCATACACTGCAAAAAAAATAGTAAAAAAATCAAAAAAACGTAATTATTTGGGAGTAAAACCATTTAAAATATACTTCCTAAATACATAGTCACACGAAAAGAAACGTTATTTCAAACCATCACATCAAATAACTTCGAAAACACTCACCCAAACAACATTGCTGGCAAACGTCGACTGACTCAAAGACTCACTATCAATGATAAAATGGCGTCTTTGCAACAGATGGCGCATCCAGAGAGTTGCCAAGTACAAATTTACAATCTGGATAATACCTTTTTCGCATATTTGTACCAAATGTATGTGACTTTTATTTTTCTGAAAATTTTCCTGTTTAGTGAAAATTTCTAAATTCAGAAAGTTAAGTTAAGTTAAAAGATTTTTAGAAAATTGCTTTAGCCCGGAGCTTCCCTTGAATTAATGCCAAAAAAGCTGCCGCTAGCGAATTTTATTTAAAAACCTAACTTAACTTTAACTTTCTGAAAGTTATTATAATTTTTTTGACATTAAAATTTTCCGAAAAAGTCACATATTGTATATATATTTCCTGTTCATATTCATATGTAATAAGACTTTATAATTTTTGTAATAAATTATAAATCTATATTTAATTTAGATATATTTTTCTATATATTTAAGCAATTTCTTCCACTCCCAGTTAGCGCCTTCTACTGTTCTATATTGTATATTATTTTTGTATATTATATTCGTATGTTTATTATTTATTTTTTGTTATTTATATATTTTTATATAATGTTATTTTTATGTAATAATTATATTTTTTATTTTATTTATTATTTATTTTAATTTTGTATTATATTTATATTTAATATATTTATTATTTTTTTTTATTATTTAATTTTTTATATAGTAATAGTAATAAATTTATTTAGTTTTATGTTAGTATAGTAATAGTGTAATATATATTAGTACTAGTAAATCCTGTGTCTACTAACATAATTATTATTTAATCCTAAGACCTAATGCCCCCCCAAGTAGCCGCTAACCTAATAGATCATTGATGAACCCAAGTAGACTAATCTAATCGATTAATAAGGCCCCCCAGTAGCCAAACTAATAAAATTATGAAGCCCAACTATTTGCAATCCTAATATAGTATATCGATACTATATTAATATATATATATAATATTATATAATATTTTAATATAAATATAATCTATATAATATAATTATTATATATAGTAATACTCGTATATATAGTATGTAAATACTGTACACATTAGCGATCTACACATTTAACAAAATTTTCTAAGTTAAATAAAAATTCTAAGCTAGAAAGCTATTAAGTAGGTTTTAAGAAAAATTGGCTTTAGTGGTAGGCTTTTTCAGCATAATCCAGAAGCTTGCCACTAAAGATTTTCTTAAAAAACAATTCTGTATTGTTTCCGAAACTTAAGAAATTTTTTTTGAACCTCAGAAAATTTTCCGTCTCAAAATGTTTGTCGCGTCTACCCAAAAAGTTATTTTGGATCCATAGATTAAAAAGATATATATATATATATTATATATATATATAAATATTAATAAGTTTATATATTATATATATATATATATATATTATATTAATAATATATATAATATATAATATATATATATAATAAATATAATATATATATATATATATATTATAGTAAGTATTATATATATATTAATATATATGATTATATTAATAATATGTACTTATATATCTTAGTGGCAAGCTCTGAATATCCGAACATGCACTAAGAAATATTTCTTAAAAACTTAACTAGACTTACTTTTCGAACTTAGGAAATTTGTTGAACTTAGAAAATTTTTTCAGAAAATATGAACTGATTTAAATATAAATAATACTATATATATTATAAGGTTTTGTTTGAAATAGTGCTGTTATATAAGACTGGATTGATTTCCCCAGAACATATAAGCTAATAATGAAGATCTATGTGTTATAAACGTTTAATATATGTGATGTAAAAGTATAACTTTCGAAACCTTAAATGTCAGTCTTAGCACTTTACGCTTTGGGTTACTATAGTTTTAGAGAAATCCTGCAAGTATTTATGTTATAGATTTAAGTGTAACTTTGTTCTTTCCCAATAAGATTAAAGGTTGAACTAGATCATTAAGACTGCCCACCGTGAAATAAAATGTACAATTGAAAATTGCGGCTATAACAAGCAATCTTCGCTGCAAACTGCTAAATTTTGAGTTGTTAGTCTACATTCCATCGATCTAAAAAGAGAATATACAGCCATCAAGATTTAAAACTTAAAAGACTAACCATAGTACAAATAAATCTTTAAAAGCATCAGAAACCTGGACGCCTTTCGGGGATTGGTAAGATTAAAGGTCGAACTTGATACATTAAGATGCCACAAATAAATGTCAATTGAAATTGCGCATATTTGGTCTAGCAAATCTTCGCTGTAACTAGTTCAATTTTTGGTTTGAGTCTACATTACCATCGATCTAAAAAAGTGAATATACAGCCTTCAATATTAAAACTTAAAAAACATAAAAGAAGGAAGAAAGGAAAAAGGTTGTAGGATTGAATATAAATTGATTGTGTGTAGTTTTTAACCTATATTTTTATTTTTATTTTTTATTTTGTATGTTCCATTTTTAACCTTTTATTGTATTCGTATATTGTGGTATTTTGTCTGTAAACAAATTGCCGTATTCTATGTTAGTTGTTTAATATTAATAAAAGTATATATTTTATAATAAAAGAAGATTAAAATATTATAAAATAATTTAATAAAGGTGAATAAACAATTTTTTTAGCCAATTAAATTTTAAGAGGAAGGAAAGGAGAGGGGGAAAGGTTGAATAGGTAAAATAACAGAGTGGGGTTTTAAACCTATTATATTATCATTTTATAGTATATTGTTATTGTGTTATTGTGTAATTTTGGTGAGCGGGGTGCCTTAGGTGTGGAGGTGCCTAAGTGGGACCCAAAAGCGTGCAGCTGAGCTATATATATAAAAGAAGGGAAAAGAGGGCGGAGAGAGGTAATTGGGTGGTTGTATGAAGTGAGGGAAACGAGATTTGAAGAGGGAAATGGGTTAATGTTTGAAGAAAAAAGTTGGATGTGCTAGGGATCACTGAAACTAAGATGAGGAAAGAAGGACTACGATTTGGAAAATACAAGGAATTGATATAGGGGTGAACGAGAGAGTGCGGGCGAGGGAAGGGGTGGGAATAGTTATGAGGGATGTGGGATAAGTAAGTTTGTAGTCAGTGAGTCAGATAAGTGGGTAAAAGTGAAATTTGGGGGAAAGTGGTTTTTTTATGTCCAAGCACAGTGAAAGGAACGAGGAAGGAGAAGAGAAAGATTTTTGGAGGAGATTGAGTGAGTGTTGGAAAGTTTGGGGTAATGATAAATTTTCTATTCGGGGGTTTGAATGCAGGATGGGAAGGGAAGGGGGTGTGTGGATCAAGTATTACATTTTGGGGAGGGAGAGAGAAGTTAAATGAGAAGTCTTATACGGAATGATAGAAGAATGATAAGTGGGAATACTTGGTTCAAAAAAAACGGAGAATCATAAGTAACAGGGAGAGTGAGATAACGGGGAGGGCGGTACTGACATGTGTGTGTAAGGCAGGAAGAGGCAGAGTGCTAGATGTAAATGTATTTATGAGGGGCGGGAGGGGAATTCGATCAACTATTTTGGTGTTGCTAAATAAGGGTGTGAGGAGATGTAAGGTTTAGGGAAGGGAGAAAAGGGGAGAGTAGTAAGTGGATTAAGTGTGAAAATTTGGAGGAGACATGTGTAGAGGGAGTTAGAGAGGATGAGATTGTTGGAGACACAGTGAGAGGAATGAAATGGGAGTGGTGAGTGGATGAGAAGTTTAAAGAGGCAATATGAAGCTAGAAGGATTGAGTCAAAAGGGTGGTGCAAGTAGAAGGAAAGGTGAGGAAGGTAAATAGGAGGTGAAGGAGTTGCAAAGAGATAACCTAGTTAATGGTTGGAGTAGAGAGAGATAAGCTGGGAGGAATATAGAAGGGGTTAGAGATTGACAGCAACGGAGGGCGGTGAGAGGACGAAAGAAGGAGCAAAATGAGTGGTGGTAGAGAAGAGACGGAAAATTTGAATCGGGAGCAAAATTCTGAAGAAAGTAAATAAAACAGAAGAAGCAGAGGGTTGGGGAAATTGATTAAGGGGAGAATGGGATGGGATAGGAGGAGAGAAGGGTGATGGAAGAGTGGGGGAGTATTAGTGATTATAGAATGGATGGGTGGGGGACGGAGAAGAGTTGCAAGAGGTGAGGTTGGAGGTGAAGGGGGAGGAGGGAAGGATAAATAACAAATGGAAGAATATTCGGGCCTGATAAAGAAAAATAAGGAAGTCCGCGGTCTGGATGGTGTGAGATGGAAATGTTGCAGTAAGAAGGTATAGGGCGTGGAGGGAATGCTTGTATGGGTTATATAATTATGTTGAGAGTGGTGGGTAGCCTACAGGATTGGAGCTGTGTTTGTCCGCCTGTATAAGGGAAGGATAGGATGAATGTGGGAATTTAGAGGTAAATGTGTCTTTAAGTTGGTTAGGAAAGTGTATGGAATACGATGAGAGAGTGAGAGTTAACGGAAGGTGAGAAGGGAAGTAGAACAAGGAAGATTTAGGGAGGGAAAGAGGTGTGACCAAGTGAGTTTACACTCAAGATGCTGGTTGGAGAAAAAGTTAGAAGAGGAAAGGGAACAGTGTAATGGGTGTTTTTAGATAGAGAAAGACATAATAAGAGGGAAAGAGGGGGGATTGTGAGAGGGTGGTTGGAAGAAAATGAGTGGTAAATAAGGCAAGTATTGGCCCTTTATAGGAATATGTAGATTGTGTGTGAGAGTGTTAGGAGGAGAGGCGAGATGTTTGGGTGTGAGTAGATTAGGAGGGTGTCATGCGCCGTGCTATTCAATTGTTCATGAGAGTGTTGCGAGGATGGTAGAGGGGAGGGGGGTGAATTGATGATGGGAATGATAGAAGGGAAGTTGAACATGATAACTGTTTGAAGACGAACGGCCCTTGTGCGAAAGAACGGCGAAGGGCTGGTTATTTGGAATGGAGTTGAGAGAATTGTTGCGGACAAAAAGGGCTTAAAATTAAAATCCAGGTAAAAGTAAAGTGTTAGTGTTTTTGAGGAGGTGGAAGAAGGGGGGGGGGTTAGAGGGTAGAGTAGGGGGTGTAGTATTGAAATGAATAAAGATTTTTGATATTGAATGGATTTGGGTAAAGGGGGAGGGATGAAGGAGGAGATTAGATCATAGAGTAGGAGAAGAAATGAAAGAGCTTGAGTGTCTGAGAGAATTTCAAGATCTCAATCAAAGTTGAAGATAATTTTAGAAAAATTTGTGTACAGCGGTGTTCTGATGGGTTGAAACTGGGGTTGAAAATGCACCATGTCCAGGAGAAGTTTGGAAGTATTTGAGATGAAGGTGAAGGGTTTTGTGGCGTTAGCAGAAGGAGCGATAGAATAGGGTGGGAGAGAAGAGTGAATGGAGAAGGTTTGTGGAAGAGCGGAGAGGGAATGTAAGATGGTGGCACAGTGAGAATGAGGAAAGAGAGGGTTAGGAGAGTTGGAGGCGAGGGGACATAGAAGAGAGGAAGGAGACCAAGAAGAGGTTGATGATGGAATAAAGGGAGCTGGAGGAGGAGGGATAGGGAGGAAGAGGTAGGTTGGCGAGAGATAGATGGGTGGAGAGGTGGTAGGGCGATGATGAGAGGAAGTGTGATGAAGAGTGTACGTAACACATACCTGCTCAGCGGGAAAAAGTGTAAGTGTAAAAATTAAAATGAAGTATATATATATATTATAATAACTAGTAATTATATAAAAATAATATATATATATATATATATAATATTATATATATATATATAATATATATACTATAAATATATAATATTATATATAATATATATGGTATATATATATATTTGAATCAGTGTATATTTCTGAAAAAATTCTAAGTTAGAAAAGTAAAGTTAAGTTTTTTTTAAGAAATTGTTAGTGGAAACTCAGTCAAATTATAACTGCACTAAAGAACTTTTCTTAAAAAAAAAACTTAATTTAACTTCTGAACTTAGAAATTTTTTGAACTTAGAAATTTTTTTCAGAAAATAATATTTTTACAAATCTCTCCCTCTCTCTCTCCTCTCTCTCCCTCCTCCTCTCCCTCCTCCCTTCCTCTCTCCTCTCCTCCCTCTCCCTCTCTCTCATCCTCTCTCTCCTCCTCTCCTCCCTCTCTCCTCTCCTCCCCTTCCCTTTCCCTCCCCCCCCCTCCCTCCCTCTCCTCTCCCCCTCTTCTCCCCTCCTCTTCTCCCCTCCCCTCTCCTCCTCCTCTAGCTCCCGCCTCTACCCTAACTCTACCTCCCGCCTCTAGTCTTCCCTCCTCTATCTCCCTCCTCTATGCTCCTCCCTCTAGCTCCCTCCCTCTAGCTCCTCCTCTACTATCTCCTTAGCTCCCTCCCCTAGCTCCTCCCTCTAGCCTCCTCCCTCTCCCTCCTCCTCCCTCAAACTTCTCACTCTTCTCCCTCTCTCTCTCTCTCTCTCTCTCTCTCTCTCTCTCTCTCTCCCTCTCTCTCCCTCTCTCTCCCTCTCCTCCTCCCCCCTCTCCCCCTCCCCTCCTCCTCCTCTCCTCTCTCCTCTCTCTCTCTCTCTCTCTCTCTCTCTCTCTCTCTCTCTCTCTCTCTCTCTCTCTCTCTCTCTCTCTCTCTCTCTCTCTCTCTCTCCTCTATGTTCATCTCTCAATCCCTTCCCTCTATCTCTCACTCCCTTCTCCCTTGCATCTCTTCCTTTCTCTCTCACTCCCCTCATCCCCATCCCTCCCCCCCTCCTCCCTCCCTTCTCCCCTCCTCAAGATTATTGTATACTTTTAATAATCGAATATAAAGATATGTCATAATCCTATATTTTATATAGTTAAAATATTATATTATATATATCTTACTAAATATATTATCCAATATATATAATAATATATAATTATTATATATATTAGTATTATTTATATATATAACGTATTAAATTATATATAGAAGTATATATAGTATAATTATATTATATACGTATATTAATATAGTATATCGCGTAGAGACGGGTAAACGTTATATTTTTAACAAAATTTTAAACATTAAAAATTAAATAAAGAGGGCGTGATGTTTTAATTCTTTTTGGAGTATGTGGTGAGTATACATGTTGGCCTTTGAAGAGCATAGCATGTAAAAAAGAATAAAATATAAAACTGTATTATAATGATATTTTCTATTGGCTAAAAAAAATGGAGGCAACAAAGAGAGAGGGGGAAAATGATAAAAGATGGGGAAAATGGTAAATGGAAAAATGAAATGAAATACAAATATATATAATTAAGAGAGTACATCATCCTTATAGAACATTTTCATACACTTATATGAAAATAAAAATCAAAAAAAAGAAGATAAGAGCAGCTCGCAAAACATGGTTATCATAGTTCATTTACTTCTTTCCATATTTTTGTTAATTTTTAACATCATCAGTACTACTGATACTTTTACACGCTTTATTTGTTTGAAGCAATATCTGAATAAAATGATGTAGAAATTTTTAGTTTGTAGAGCAAAAATTCAATATTGAAAAAAATTATACTCCGAAAAAAAAATTCAAATATTATAAAATATTATATATTATCTTAATTAACTAAAAGGTAGTTTAAAGTATTCTTCTATCCAGATAGAGCCTTAAAAAAGTTATATAATTATAATTTGAATGAATAATTTGAAATTAAAATTTTTGGGCATTATCATTCCCCCGAATAGATTATCATATTTACCCCCAGTTTTAGTTTAGCCATATTTCTTACACTAGCCATATTTTGTAATTTTAAATCACAGTGCTTCCTAATAATTTTTACCTTGCCTTATTGTTTGGGAGCAATTTATCTGAATAAAAACTTGAATGTTGAAACCTTAGTTTGTAGAGAAAATTCCATAAAAATTATACTCCAAAAAAAAATATTAACATATTTAGACTTTATACTATTTACTCAATCTTAAATAATTGTCTATCTATTTAAAGATATATCTATTAATATACATTCTTTTATAATGTATATAATATATACTCCTTGTATTAATAAATTTAAAAGTTTAATTTCTTTTGGAGCATTATTTCATTTAACCCCCGTTTAACGGTATAATAATTATATTATATCTATATTTATTATTCTCATGAATATACTATAGTATAATATATATTATATATAGTAATATATATAATATAGTAATATTAGTATATATAATATATATATATATAGATATATATATCGTATATATGGTAAGCTGTAGACAGCGATCCACACATTTTGAGAAGGAAAAATTCAAGTCAAAAAATTATTTCTTTGGAAAAGTTAAGTTAAGTAGTTTTTTAAGAAAATTCTTAGTGGCAAGCTTCTATGCCAGAAGCTTGCACTAAACAATTATAAAAAACCTCACTAACTTCTTTTCTGAAACTAGAAATTTTGAACTTAGAAAAATTTTGGTCTCAAAATGTGTGGGTCGCTGTCTACAGCTTACCTATATATATATATAATATATATATAAAATATAATATAATTTATATTATATATATATATATATATATATATTATATTATATATATATATATATAATAATATAAGAGTATATATAATATATTATATAATATATATAGATAATATAAATATATATTATATATATATATATATATATATAAATATATATCCCGATTGCGGGAACCATTGGTACACTATAGAATCAATTTTGGTAATAGTGAGTTCAACAGATTCTAAAAAGGGATATTTTAAAATCAATCCAATTTGATTTCAAGAAAGCAACGTCATGTTGTTAGTAAGATAATTGCAAATTTACGATTTTAAAGATATTATTATGTTTTATAGTCTTTATCTTTTACATCGAAAAAATCTGTAAGTACTGATTTATGTTGGTTAGTAGACAGCATTACTATGTATAATTAAAAAACATTTCCTGCCCAATATCTGATAAAACCTAATTTAAAATTTTGATTTTCTGATGACTGACTAAAAATACCATAAGAGATTGGTACACCTCCTGTTTAGTACCTTTACTGAGAGAAATATAATATGCAACAAAACTGCCAAAGGAAATTATCAAGTCTAATTTCAAAGATGCCGACGACCTTATATAGGGCTATTGTAAGTAGAAAGTTGTTAATAATTGCGTGGGAAATTTTTGAAAGCGAGTGACATGAGTCGCTGTAAGTCGCTCAAAGTTCAGTAGTTATATAATCATTATTTTTACTTCTTCTTTTATTAAATTAAGAACACTGTTTTTATAGCTTTTCAAAAATTGATTTACCTGCACGCACGGTCGGAGTAAAGGGGTGAGCTCCCCGTTGCTACCTTGTTAAATGCATTTACGTTAAATTTTAAAAATGTATTATTTTTTTCATTCCATTATACATAAAGCGACTCCACGCAATCGAGTCTCTCGAATCAAAAATGAGTCTGATATCTCCCCCAAATTTCTGAGATATCATCCCCAATATTAGTATTAGGCCAGATGTGTTAAAACATTTAATAGCCAAAGATAACATTCAAAAATTATTTTTATAAGTCTATTAACGTAAATGCATGGCACGCAAGGGTAATCTACGGGGGCACCATACAGAGTGCTGTGAATAAATTTTAATATAATAAATCGATTTTTTTTTAAGTTAAAACATTTTTCAAAAAAAATAAACATCATGGTTTTTAAAATTTAACCATAAAATATTGAAAAAGATATATGGAAAACGTTTATTTTTTAATTGTATCATTGTATAAAATTAAGGTTTAAACTTACGATGCTATATAATTTTGGAATATTTATTAAATTAGTAATTATAAAAAAAAAATTTTTTGCCTGCATTAAAATGTTCGCTGATTCAAAAATGTGAGTTTTTTGTAGTTTATAAAAGTTTTAAGAACAGGTGTAAAGCGATTCGGACAACTTCCTACCTAAAGATGAAAAAGAGATAACGTTACAGTTAAATAAACGTAGGGTAAGGTATTTAGTAACGTAAGCTAGTCAGGTAGATTAGTACTATTTATCTAACATACAACTTAACTAAGCCTAACGTCACTTAACGATAACATTATCTTCTTTATCATCTTTATCTTTATTACTATTAAGAGGTTAAAGGAAATAAGGTTTGTCTGATAATTTAGCACTAGCTATTCAGCAAAAGTAATCCCCGACATGATTCGATTTTACATCTTTGAACTAAGTTCATGATAATTGCAATATAAATAAAAGTAAGGAATAATAATAAAGATATATAGAACTATATATTGTCACAAAAACTAGTTATGCTATATATATATATATATATATATATATATATATATAATATAATAATACAAATAATATCTATATATTATATATATAGCATTTATTAAATATAATATGTTATTTTTTACGACATATACAGATTCACTCGTATGTATAATTCATATTAAAAAAAGTAATATTATCGTTATATTAGTATATTAATAAATATTACTAATACATTGAACACCGAAATCTTCATATATTAATTAAACACTGAATATACACTTCACTCAATCGTTTCGACATTAATTAAATATACTATTAAAACATCAACTACATTCCTGTTTGGTCGCTTATTTAATTCCAACATCCAGTGAAGATGCATTATAAACGAAAAAATTCAAAATGCATCCACACCTCATGATTAATCGAGTCAAGCGACTAACTAACCTAAGGGTACTTTAAACGACTCACAGCGATTCTGATGTGCTATCTGAGTTACTCATAAAATATGTCTAAAAGTAATCCTGCAAAAAAACGATGTATGCGAAAATGAGAATTCGTCAGAATCCTTTTGAATCAACGAATACCTCTATTTCTATAATATTTCAAACATTGCAAGTTTGCATCCATAGTTGTTACATAATGAATTTAATAAAACTCCATCATATAAATTTTGTGTTATCTGAAATACATCCTACTCGTATTTATCCCAATTGATAGACGAAAATAACTGACAACATTAAATCCGATTTTGTAGCAGACGTTACCTTTAAGCTACGTTATATCGTAGCTATTCAATTACTTGATCAATCTTAATTCCTGTAGAATCTGGCATTCAAACTAATAAGCCACTAAACTTGCTATTTATTTCCAGAAAATACCTCCTGATACAATAATGTCAAACATACTAGCATAACATATATACAATTTTTCTCGTTTTACTACTGTTTCACGTGACTTAATTACAACTTGGAATCTTCTGAATTAAATTTGGTCTTCCAAGAACATTTTGCATCAATTCCTTTAACTAAATAATCACAATGTACCAAATGAAAAATGAATATAACATTGCCTGTGTGTGAATTAATTTCCAAAACAGTATCTCTAATTTTAGTTGTTATTGAAGTTATTAGAACCGAGTATTTTCTATATATAGTTATATATATGTAAAGATCTTTAGACAGGGATCTACACATTTGGAGACCGAAAGATTTTCTAATCAAAAAACTTTCTAAGTTCAGGAAAAAAATAAGTTAAGTTAAGTATTAAGAAAATTTCCTTTAAGTGGCAAGCTCTGGGCAATAATCCAGAACTTAGCCAATAAAGAATTTTAAAAACTAACTTATTCTGAACTTAGAAGTTTTTTAACTAGAAAATTTTCGTCTCAAAAGTGTTGGTCCCTGTCTACAGTTAACCATATATAATATATATATTATTATAATAAATATATATATATATTATCATATAAATATATATATATATATATATATTTAGTATATATATAACATATTTATTATTTAATATATATATATTATTATATAATTAATATTATATATATATTAGATAAGTAATAGTAATATTTTCATATCTATTATAATAGAATATATATTATTATTATATATATATTTCTATTATATATATATTATATATAATATATATATAGATATATATATTATTAATATATATTGGTTAGAAAGATTCACATCTTTTCGTCTCGATCTTCGATATCAAATATATCGATACCTTCAGGTAATACTGTACAGCGCCAAAAGATTTGAGACTAAAAATTTTCTAAATCAAAAAATTCTTAAAAGTTCAGAAAAGTTGGAAGTTAAGTTTACGTTTTTATAGATAATTCTTAGTTTGCAGAGCTCGAGAATTATGCCAAATGCTTGCCACTTAAACAATTTTCTTAAAAAAATCGCCACTTAACTTTTCTTAAACTAGAAATTTTTGAACTAAAAAATTTCGGTCTCAAAACGTGTGGTCCGCGTCTACATATTCTACCATATATAGATATAATATATATATATTATTTAATATATATATACTATATATATTGATATTGATAATTAATATATATATATATAGCTATATATTGGTAACTGTAGACAGTGACCCACACATTTTTTTACCATATTGAGAATTTTTCTAAGTTCAAAAAACTTCTAAGTTCTGGAAAGCTTAATTAAGATCTTAGAGTTTTTTAGAAAATTCTTTAGTGGAAATGCTTCTGGCATATTCCAGAAGCTTGCCACTAAAGAATTTTCTTAAAATACTTAACAACTTTTAATTTTTCTACTTAGAAGTATTTTGAACTTAAGAAAATTTCGGCCAAAATGTGGGGGTCCCTGTCTCAGTTACTAATATATATATATAGACTATAATATAATAATATATATAAATATCTATAGTTATATATATAATATAAATATATATATACTTATATATATATACTTTATATATATAGTATATTATATATTATATATAGTATATAGATATCTATATTATATAAAGTTATATATATACTATATATATATCTATATATATATATACATAAGATATAATATTATATATATATATACTTATATATTATATATATTATAATATATATATTATATAATATAATAGTATATTATATAATATTATAGTATATATATACATTATTTGTCGTTGATCGTGATTCCATTGGTACAGTACTACGAAATCACTTTTTGTAATAGTTAGTTCACAATTCAATTATAAAGGATATTTTTTTTAAAGTCACTCTGTTTTGATATTTCAAAAGCAAACGTTTGTAATTTGTGGTAGTAATAATTGCGAACTTACGATTTTTTATAAGCAATATTATTGATGTTTGTATTTCATCTTCCTTTCTTTACATCGAAATTACGTAATTTTATGATGAGTTTGGTTAAGTAACATAGATTTCTATGTATTTTTAAATGAGGGGTAATCATAACCTAAACTTGATAGGTCCTAAAACTAATTTAATTTTTTTTTTATATGATGATTAAATTTAATGTATGAGAATGTTTGGCACCACTGGTTTGTAACTTTTATATGGGGAGTAAATATGCATGAATCCGGGAAGGGAAATTATGCAAGTCGTAATTTTCAAGATGTCTGCCGAGCCTAATAGTTAGGTGATGGGTGTCTCATAAATTTGGGGGAAGACCAGGACTCATTTTTGATGAGTGACTAAGTCGCCGAAAGTCGCTCATGATCAAGTAGTTGAGTCAATATTTTTAACTTTTCATTGTTTGTATTAATTCTGAGAATTTTCTTTATATGTTTTCAAAACTTTAGGGGAAAGCACGGGTCGGGGGGAACAGGGGGTGGAGCTCCCCAGTTGCTACCCTTGTGCTCAGTGCATTTACCGGTATTTAAAACACGTAAATTTTCATTCTCATCTATACACACGACTCACGGTCAACTCGAGTCTCTGATCAAAAAATGTGAGTTCCTAATCCTTCCTCC
>JABUQX010012926.1:32500-36800 GCA_015478945.1 Trachelipus rathkii | reverse complement strand
GGTCACAGTGGACCGCTTAGGACTTGAAAGGGTTAACATTCACATCTTAACGATGTTAACATACTTGAGGACATAATACATATAGCACCATGGTGTAATCTATGATATTTACACCGAAACATGTGGTTTCCCGTATAATGCGGTATACAGGAGTGCTTTAATAACTATCAGCTTGGATGAGTTTACTTCTCTCTTTGAGGAGAGAATGAGTTTGCGGTTGAATCGATATATTGCCGAAAAAATGTTTAGTGTGCTGAAGATATTTATCTTACATCTTTCAAAGGGTATGAATCTTTAGCAGAGATATATAGAAGTAACGCCAAACTTGAATCCCTATGTTCGCTGATCAGATGAACTAATATATTTAAAATAAACTTATATTTTTATGTATTTATATGTTTTTATGTCTTTATATAACACTCTTTTCAATGAAAATTATATGTTATAAAATGAAAATGTTTTAGTTCCCTCTTATGTTCGAATTATTGACTACATTGATGATGGATGCTGTTTATTCGTCTGGTTGTTGTGTGTTAAGTCTGTTATGTTCATAGTTTAGCTACAGAGAATAAAAAACTTAACTTTGTTTGTCTTTATCCGTTAGGTATTATGATGGTTAGGTAAGGTTATGCTAAATTTTTTTTTTGTTAAATATTACTATGTTAATGTAAAATTAACAATGTTATGTTGGAGATATGGTTGATAAAGTGTGAATGGCTTATGTTTTTTGGATGTTATGTTAGTTACTTTACTGGTGCTAAGTGTGGAACTTTGTTAACATTAACAGTTTATTCCTGTTTAAGATGGACTAAGTTTCTCGTTGAGGGTTATATTCATAGTTCAGATGATACTAAGTAAGCTTTATTAATGTGAAAACTTTGTTACGTCAACATATATTGGTTGATGTTTGTATAAAGAACTTGATTTTATGTTATGTTTATCCAAAAATGTTACTCAAAAAGTGACCTTAATCAATAGATCAATAGATCAATAGATCAAGGATGGTTAGGAAGGTGACAGGAAGGTAGATGGATGGTGTTTGATTTAGTGATTTACTGATTTAGGGTATGTAAAACATGACAATTTTAGTAAAAAATTTGACCTTAATCAATAGATCAATAGATCAATAGATCAATAGATCAATAGATCAATAGATCATGATGGACAGATATGCAGGTTGGGTGGCTTGATTTAGTGATTTACTGATTTAGGGTATGTAAAACATGACAATTTTAGTAAAAAATTTGACCTTAATCAATAGATCAATAGATCAATAGATCAATAGATCAATAGATCAATGGATCATGATGGGACAGGAGGGTAGGTAGGATGCTTTGATTTAGTGATGGTTACTATTGAGGGATGTTTGTAAAACATTGACAAATTTAGTAAAAAATTTGACCGTAATCAATAGATCAATAGATCAATAGCATCAATAGTTCCAATAGCATCAAACTTGGGCAGGAGTGGTTGACAGGAAGGATAAGATGGGATGGGTTGATTTAGTGATTACAGCTTTAGGGTATGTAAAACATGACAATTTTAGTAAAAAATTTGACCTTAATCAATAGATCAATAGATCAATAGATCAATAGATCAATAGATCAATAGATCAATGGATCAACAGATGGACAGATATGCAGGTTGGGGGGGGGTGATTAGTGATTTACAAGCTTAGGTATGTAAAACGATTGGCAATTTACTAAAAAATTGACCTTAATCAATAGATCAATAGATTCATATGAGACAATAGATCAATAGATCACATGTGGATGGGTGGGTAGGGGGGGAGGTTGGGTGGCTTGATTTAGTGATTTACTGCTTTAGGGTATGTAAAAACGTAAATTTGTAAGTTATAAACAAAAAAGAATAAGAAATTTTATTTATTTATTTATTTATTTATTGATTTATTTTTTTCTTGATGGTTCTGAAACCATTATTTTCGAAATCTACAGATCCAATAACATATATAAAGACACCAACATTGTTGTTATACGACTGTTTATTAACTCGGCACCGCAGTGGCTCCAGCACCGGTGCCGGAGCCAACTCCTTGAATTCCTATACTAACTCTTTCTAGAAATTCAACTATGAATCCTCTCACCAAATTTCAACTTTCTACGTCAATATTTAATGTTTGAAGGGGGGTGGGTCCCCCCTTCGGGGGGACCCAGGCAGGCGTAATTTCGTATACACCGAGGTTACCTCATCATCTAACTACTCTCCAAATTTTAGCACGATATGATAAGTTCAGAGACAGAGGCGGGCTGGCTCTCAACGTCCGCGTCAAAACCGGATGCGAAGGCGCGGCCACGGCGGAACGCAACGTCGGAATGCGTAAAAAACGATCCCTTACAGGGATCGTTTTTCGACTCAGATTCGATTTCCTTCGGAAATCGAATCTTCGACGTAATAATAATAATAATGTGTATGTGTATGCGCACGCACGCGCTCGCGCGCTGACGTAATCTCGGCTGCGCCGAGATTACGTCATCACACTCGATCCCAACTCTCGTTAGGCTTAACGCAATCTCGGGTTTGGAAAGCCAAAAGGGCTTAAACGAGGGCGTAGCGGCTACGCTCTCGGGGGTGACCCCCCTCTATATACATCCTACAGACTTGAAATTTACACGGATTCGAGCTTAACCCATATATAGATTATATTCCAAGTTTCAGACCTCTATCTCTTATACTTTTTGAGAAAAAGCTGTGGGATCCCAAAACGTAGCATCACTACTTATATATATATACAGGGTGTTTACGAAATAGGGGGACAAATTTGGAGGATATTATCTTTGTACCATTACAAGCGTTTTGTCTTAAAAAAAAGTACTTTAAATATCTTACATTGAGAGAGGTAAATGACGTTAAGAAAGGTGCAAGGGTTATGAATGTGAATATTGGTGTTTATGTTCCGTAGATATGACGAGTTGGCACGAAACTCTGCAACGTTAAATAGTTAAAAAATAAACAGGGATTTGCTGTCTCTAATGTTACTAATTAATACTATTATAGATTGCTTGATAGGTACCACCTTATTATAGAGATAGGATGAATAATACTAGAAATATTGTTGATAGTATTCGAGCAATATTTACTCGGGAAACGGATACAAGCAATAACAATTATAATACAAATAATAATGCGAATCATAATAATACTCCTAATATTACTAATAACAATATTAATGCCTTAATAACAATAATTATTTGATATGTAATATTACTATGATAATAGTAATAATACGATTAGGAGCAGAATAATAATAACAAAGAGGATAATAAGAATATAAACAATCACAATAATAATAATAATAATAATAATAATAAAAAAATAATAATAATAATAATAATAAAAATAATAATAATAATAATAATAATAATAATAATAATAATAATAATAATAATAATAATAATAATAATAATAATAATAATAATAATAATAATAATAATAATAATAATAAATAATAAATAATAATAATAATTATAATAATAATAATAATAATAATAATTAATAAAATTAATAATAATAATAATAATAATAATAATAATTGATAATGATAATGATAATAATAATAATAATAATAAATAATAAATAATAATAATAATAATAATAATAATAATTAATAATAATAATAATATAAAATAATATAATAATAATAATATTAATAATTATAATAATAATAATAATATAATAAATAAAAATAGTATGTAATCATAATAATAATATAATTATAATAATAAAATAAAATATGAATTAAGAATAATGAATAAGAAAAAAAGAATAATAATAAATAATAAATAATAATAATAATAATAATAATAATAATAATTAATAATAAATAATAATAATTAAAAATAATAATAATAATAATAATATAATATTAATAATAATAATAAAAATGATAATTAATAATAATAATAATATAATAATATAATAATAATATTAATACTAATACTAATACTAATAATAATAATAATAATAATAATTAATAAATGATATAATAATAATAATAATAATAATAATAATAATAATAATAATAATAATAATAATAATAATAATAATAATAATAATAATAATAATAATAATAATAATAATAATAATAATAATAATAATAATAATAATAATAATAATAATAATAATAATAAAATAATAATAATAATAATAATAATAATAATAATAATAATAAAATAATAATAATAATAATAATAATAATAATAATAATAATAATAATAATAATAATAATAATAATAATAATAATAAAATAATAATAATATTAATAATAATCATAATAATAATG
>JABUQX010012926.1:0-12500 GCA_015478945.1 Trachelipus rathkii | reverse complement strand
TCTGTTGCTAATACTCCAACTGAAAAAGCTAATCTTTTTGAATTAATATTTTCCTCTATTTCAACTCTGGACAATTCTGGCAATTATCGTCTTGAAATCTATTAATTTAAGGATGACAAGTAGACCGGATAGCATTCCTCCCCGAGTCTTGAGGAAGTGTGCTTTTGAACTGGAGCCTGTCCTCGTTCAACTATATTCTACATTCCTCAATGTTAACACTGGCTCTCAATGCTGGAAGGGTGCATATATCCAACCTATCCCAAAAATTGCAGCCACTCGAATACTTCTAACTATCACCATTTAGCTCTAACTTGTATTCTGTCTAATATCTTTGAAACCTTCACAACTCTTATTTCTTGGACCATGTGGAATCTCATTCCCTTCTTTCTGATCATCAGAATGGTTTTTGTCGCTCGAAGTCTACTGGTGATATGCTATCTTATCTCACAGATTTATTTATTATAACTTTGGGTGTCTTGCGTGGTGGAGCTTGACATATCCATAGCATTTGAATGATTTATAAGCTCCCTCTTTGCTTACTTTTCACTAGTTTTTTTTTTCAAATGGCTCTATATCGGTTGTTGTTGATGGGTAGTTATAGTAGTGTTCCTCAGGGTTCTGTCTCTTCACCTACTCTTTTCCTATCCATTCATAGGCCGATGAATAAGTCCTCCATTATTATACTAATTTCAAATTTGCTCCCTCTATATTTTGGTATATAGAGTTGCCTCTAGTATTAAAATTTCCCATTCTATTCTCGCTGATCTGGTTAGAATTAAACTCTTTAAAAAATCATCTTCAACAAATCTCTCTCTCTCTCTCTCTCTCTCTCTCTCTCTCTCTCTCTTCTTTCTCTCTCCTCTCTCTCTCTCTCCTCTTTTTTCTCCTATCATCTACGCTCTCTCTAGCACTTTTGCAATCACTTTGTTCTTTCTCTTTTCGTTACCCCCTACTATCTTTATTGCTTCCGTTCATCTGCTTGATAAATTTGGATTTGATGGAAGAAAATTCTCGGAAAATATCATGTAAAAGTCCAAAGAGTAAACATAAAGAAAAGATGGATGAAACTGCGAGGGTAAAATTTACCCCGCCTTTATCAATTATTACAATTATATATGATTCATCCACCCTTGTATGGAGTAATGCTTTGATGTCTAGGAGTCTCAGGCTTCACCCTTTTTTTGAGTATGGTCGAGTCAAAGACTAAAATGCTTAAAACCTGTGATGTTCTTTCCAATTCACTTGACCATTTGTCTTTTGAACGTGATGTTGGTGATTTCTCTTTTCTATAGGTAAAACAGCGGCAAGTGCACGAAGGAACTAACCATTCGCGTATGACCACCTTTCCGAAGCCGTCATAGCACAAGAAACGCAGGATTTTCGCTTGAATATTGTATGGACATTAGCAACCTCAGGCTTGTTCGCTGTAGCGCTTCCTTCTTCCCAGCCACCTCTGTTCCCTGTTTCCTGCTAAGTTTAATATTATTACCTCACTTTAAGGTCGGTTTTTGTGTACACCTGTTTCACCTCCATTAACTGGCACTGTATGTTTTTTTTTTTAACTTTTAACATTTAACACACACTACGAATAGGGCTCTGTCCTGGAGTGGTGGTGGTGTGTTCATTAAAATATATATTATATATATAAATATATTAACTTATATAGGATATATATATAATTATAATATATATATATATATATTATAGTAGATTATATATAATATAATATATATACTATATATACTCTATCTATATATATATATAATATAATATTATAGTAATATACTATAATTACTAAATATATATAATAATAATATAATATATTATATATATTATATAAATATATCTATTATATATATAAATATATATATATATATATATTAAGTATATATATATATAATATATAATATATATATATACTATCTATCATATACTATATATTATATATATATATCTACAAGTTATATATATATTATTAATATTATTAAATATATTTAATTGTTTTCCAAATCTAGTATATATATATATATTATATATATATATATATATTACTTCTATTATATTTATATAATATATATATACTCATATTACTGTATTTAAGCATAATATCTATTATACTGTATTATAATTATATATATATATATATATTTATATATATATATTAATTATATATTAATATTATTATCACTATATATATATTTATACTCTATATATATAACTATATTGATATTATATATATAGTATATTTATAATATACAATATATATATATATATATATATCATATATATATTATATAATATATTATATATATTATATATATATATTAAATTATATTTATATATATTATATTTTTAATTTATATATGTGTGTAGTGTGTGGTGTGTGTGTGTGTGTGTGCGTTGCGTTGTTCGTGTGCAGTGTAAGGCTGCGTTGTTAAACCAATGGCTCAAGTTTTTATTCTTGTCTTAGATAAGTACTTTTTTATAGAATCGGTATTTTTGAAAGCATTTCAAAATTGTTATCAGATTACGTCAAATTGTAATCTTGGACGAGTTTAGGAAAGCGATCTCCCTTTCCTTAATATATTTGCTCTCGATGTTGACACTAGAGGATTAATGTAAACTATTCGACTGTTTAGTTCTATCAGCTACGTTCCACAAAATAATATTATAATTTATATTATTTATTAATATCTTATATTTATTATATATAATATATTATATTAATATATATATATATAATATATATTATATATATATATATATTATTATATTATATAATATATATAATTAATATATATAGTATAGTATACAGTATATATATTAGTATAGATATATATTGTATATTGTTATATGTTTACATACATTTTCAATAAATAGATTAATAAAGGAATCAAGTCTGAGATTGTATTATTCCTTTATTAAAATGGACGTTCGCAGAAAATGGACGTTTCTCATCCAAAAACAATAATTTTATTGGATAATGATAAATAGTATCAATAAAAATACACAAGATAAAAAAGCGTTACAATATTCCAAAACATCTCCTACTTATCTCTTTGATGTGACATATATTAAGAAAATAGTGTCAGAATCACGCAGGTTAAAGAGTTTATTGTATAAGACTTTAAACATGTTAGTTGGTTGTTAGTTTAGCCTTATTGAACTAACTAACTACAGTAGACTCCTTTAACCGGATTTGACTTTCATATATATGTCACATTAAGAGATAAGTGGAATATTTTAGAGTTTAAAAGGAAATGACTATTCTATTTTATTTTATTTTTATTAATTCTATTATCGTGAGTTTGGAGAAACCATTGTTCTTAACGTCGATTTTATATAAAGGAAATTAAAAACAATGTTTCAGAGCTTTGATATCTTTATTCATAATAAAAATAAGATTTCTTCCAAAAAACAGAAGCATAAAAGAACGACTATATATAAATAATATATATATATCTTATAGGTATATACTATCTATATATATATAATATATATAGATATATTGTATAACATTATTATACAGAAATCTGATTAGACTACTGAATGTAATATATATATATATATATATAAAATATAATTTGTGTTAAAAAATATACCTTTCGTAAATGCGAATTTTCTCATATTTTTTTATTTAAAATCTTCGCGTGGTAGTAATAAAAATATAAAAGCCTGTATATATATATTATATATATATTTATAAAATATATATATATATATATATATATTATATATATATATATATTTATATTATATATTTATATATATAAGTATATTATATATATATTATTAATTTATATATATATATATATAGTATATATATTATTATTAATAATTATAGTATATATAGTATATTATATATATATATATATAATATCATTATATATATATATATTAATATTATATATATATATATTTAATACTATATATATATTATATAGTATATATAATTATAATATATATATATAATATTATGATATATATATTATATATATATATATTTATATACTTATATATAATATATATATATATATATATATTATATATATATATATTAATCTAAATATTATATATATATTACTAGTGTTATTATAGTATTTATGTATATTATTTATTTATATACATTATCATCGTAATATAATTTTTTTTATTTGATATTTTAATTTCTTTTATTATTATTATATATTATATATGGCTTTTTATATTCTGGTGTTTTGTTGAGTCTGTAATAATTTTTTTAAATAATAATTTAGAAATATTAGTCGTGTTTTGAAATACTAATTATTATTTATTTTTACAAATAAAAATTTATATAAATATATTTTTTAAATTTGTTCTATAAAATATTGTTATAATTGGTATTAAAAAAAATATTACCAGTTTATATTGTAAGAATCATATATTTTATTTATATATATACTTATTATTTATTATATATGATTATATTATTATTATATATATATTTTATATTTATTAATATTATAATATATATTTTTTTATCATTATATAATTTTTGTACTTTTTATATATTTTATTATTTATTATATTTTATTATATATATATATATAGTATTTATATATAAAATAATATATATTACTATTATATTAATATATAAGATAAATATATAGTCATATATAAATAGAGAAGAAAAATCTATCTATATGTTACTAGATATTAAAAAATTTATCATATATATATAATTAATATATATATATATATAATATTATATTATATATATATATAGGTATTATATATTATATATTAATATACTATTAATATATATATATATATTGTTATTACTTAATAATATATATTATATATTATATATATATATACCGTATTATTATTATTTTATATTTATGATATATATATAATTAATATATATATATGATACTATATATATAATATATATATATTATATATAATATAATTATATATTTATATACTATACATTAACATAAGTTATATATAAGGTGAGTTATATTATATATATATATTATTATTATATTAATAATAATAATAAATTCGAATAAATAACTTTTATTTAATATAGTTACTAGTGCTGCCGAGTGTTAAGCTTGCCGGCCTCCTGAATTATTACCTACGTTCCCCTTCTAGTTAAAGTATACCGAAGTGTAAGGAAGTATAAATTTTTTTTTTGTTTATACTAAATTTTACTTGGGTAAACGCAAGATGGGAAATTAAAAATTTTTTGTTATAAATATTTCCATCGAAAGTTTAAAAAAAAAAAAAATTAATAAAAGATAAAGATAGATGATAATAAATTATCAAATGAGTGCTATTTATAAAACACTTTGCAACGAAGAAAATACATTAAAACTAGAAAAAAGTAATTCAGTTTAAAAGTCTTTTGAAGCTACTATAATTTTAAATAGATTTCATATATAAATGTGTACAACTAGAATTAAATTTAGACTTCTACTTCTGGATTTTTATCTATTTTTACAATTATCTACTTTTATAATAATCTTTATTTTGTCCCGCTAAAATATGGACCGTCGTGCAAAATGCCTGTCCTACTCCTTATATACATATATATATATATATATGATATAATATATATATATAATATAATATTATATATATTATATAATTACCTATATAATATATATATATATACTCTATATATAATATATATACCCTTAACTTAACCTAATATATATTACCCTTATTATATAATATATATTAATATATATATATTATATATATATTAATATATATATATTTATTATAAGTATAATATATATATTATTATAATATAATTATTAAGTGACTGGGTACGATTATATCGGATAATGGGCTCGGTAAATCGAGGGAATCAGTCTTTCTAAGTGAAATAATCAGAATCGGAAATGGGAATCTAGGCAAAATTGTACCGATTCTTTGACTGAATTACTTTGAGTGAGTATTATTAGTAACAATCTGATAAATAATTTTGTATTTGATCTTTAATGATAGTTTCCTAGCTGTCCTACCCAAAGACAATATCTTAAGTCCTGCCGTATTGATTTTAATATTCAAGTTCTTTCCTCTAATTCTATTTGAATCTGTTATTAAATAAAAGATTTTTTGAGTAAAAGACGGCTCTCATTTCATATTGCTGTGATCATTTCAAAATCATGCATTGCTTAGAACTAACGGAAAGTTCTCTTTGGATAAAATGATAAAAATACTCTTAAAGTATTTTTGTTTGATATTGTACAAATTTAATATGAAGCATAAGGAATCAATGGCTTCTGACATTAATCCCAAATAATGAAAGTGTGAGTTTGCAGTTTTTTGAAAATGAGGTCAGATAATAGGAACTATTATAGGACTTGGTGTCGTACTGTATCTCAGCATGGATAAATAATCAGTAACAAAATAGATTCGCATTACCTTTTTAGTGATAAGAATCTTGTGTTTGTTTTCTTACCTATCTTGATCCACGCTTTTAAAACTACATTCCTTGAGAATGAAATATAATAACAATAAAAAGTCTATGGAAGATATTTCTTAAGCAATGGATTGACGAAGATATTATGGTTTTGTATAAAGGAAAGGTAAAACTCGTTTCAACTCATCCTTAAAACCAATCTTCAGAGTTCTTGTATCATGTTAAAGATGAAATTGAGGAGCGAAAAAAGCGATAGTGATACTGAGATAATTAGTTTTAACTGCAGTTTTTGAAAGCTGTTTTTCGGTAATTTATAAAAGTAATGAAAAATACTTTAAAATAACAAGAAGTTCGTCATTTTCCTAGAGAAAGACACATATAATTGAAAAAATTGAAGTGATGAATAAAGAATAGGAGAAATCAGAAAGGAAAAATATGAACGATATTAAAAATTCAGAAAGTTGCCCCCTTACAATATGATAATTGGCCATCGAATAAAGGCACTCATTTCAGCATTTGGGTGTCGCTGCTAGAATATTTAAACTCGCTCCATCCTTTTCTCATGGAAAGTGAAAGACTCGTCAGAATTGGAGGGTTTTAATTTTTTTCTCATAAAATAAACGGGGATGCACTCAGATGAAACGGGAAAAGTTTAATTATGTTATATATATTGCTTCTACAATCTGTATAGGTTCATTTGTTAATTATTGTCTATTGACTACAAATATAATAGATAATTTTGCTTCTAGAATCTTATTACTAATTTTGTGTAAATTATAAGTATAAACTAATTTTTTTTTTTAAAAACACACACTGATAATCCAAATTGAGATTCATTTTATTTATTAAGAATTTTTTTTAATATATTGCATGATTATTTTTCAAGTGCGTTATTAAAATAATAATAAAAGGTAACAATGTATTATATCTTACAAAGATAAAATAATGATAAGAGAATTATATAACATTACGTTTTTTTATTCCGTTTTTCTAAATTTAGTTGATTTAGCAAAAATTAGGCATATATAATGTCAAATGTTGTGAAATATATAATATATAATAAATATATAATTATATTAATAGTATATTAATAAATAATTATATATTAAATATAATATTTATATATAATTATAGGATAATATATTATATATATTATATAATAATATATAATATATACTTAATAAATATATATATATATATATATTATATATAATATATATATTAATATATAATCTCTATTGGTATAATAATATATATATATTAATTATTATATAATGGTTAATAATATATATAGTTTATTAAAAAATTATATGTAGATCGGTATGTAAATAAATAAATTATAACAAATTTATTATATTTTCTAATTTTGAATTTATACTATATATATTAATATATTATTAATATATATATTACTTATGTTTGGTCAAAGAGAGAGAGGAGAGTCTCTCTCTCTAACACCAGTTGAAGGTTGATAAAACGCAGCAAATTCCTGAGAGGCTTTTATTACTTCATTTCATATTCAAAACGAGGTTATATCAAAATAATAGTTTTCTCGTTAAAATTTCCTTCTCTACAAGATTACACATTTCCCAATTGTATCCAAAATCTAAAAATACTAATAGAAGTTTTAATTTCTAAACATTTCGCTGAAAATTTGATTTTTAATAAAAGTTAAAATAAGACTACTAATTAAAGAATAGTTATTATATATATATTATATTCAATATTTAATATATAACAATATTATATAACAAAACATTAATTTGATATAAAGCAACATATGCATTCAGGAAATATTTTCCAAAATTTTATAAACGATTATATCTTTATTAAAAATATAAAGTATTTAATTATAATATTATTATTAATTTACATATAATCAAATATTATATAAAACAAATATATTATACAAAGATAATTAATAAATATATATTTTCATTTAAGATATGCAAAACATCTTTATTTAAAACAAGTAAAATAATACAAAGGTAAAACAGGCTTTCAATATCTTTACAAAAATTTATTATTATTATCATTATCATCATTATTTATTATTATTATTATTATTATTATTATCATTATTATTATATTATTAAAATTAATTTAACTTTCTTTGTCCAGTGGCGATGGAAAAATCTTTATGTGAGAGAAACCATTTGTCTATCTCATTAAGGTCTAAACCTTTACCTGTTTTATGTTATTTTTATTTGTATAATTAACATGGAGAGAATAAAAAAAAATCAATCCCAAATATAATTTTTGTACATATATATAATATATATATATATATAATATATTATATTAATATTCAAAATAATATTGGTATACTATATATAAGGCTCTTACAGCTTTCTAATAAAACTTCTATTCTCTATTTATAATTTTCGCGCCTATACGTACTCTATATAACTTTAAGGGACAGCTATATCATATACTTTTTACTTTAAGCATAGGTTTCTAGGCTCCAAAACAAACGACTTTCTCCTCTGTGGTCCAACCCGTGTTTTTTAAAAATCTGTTTTATCCTTACCAAAACACTCTCTAAATTCCTTTGTCCTACTCTAATCTCTTCATAATACCTCCTATAAGTTCTTCTTCTCATTCATTCTCCTCTCTCCAATTATATTTTGTTCCAATACCTTTCCTGTTTAGTTAAAGTCTAAATGGATTTCTTGTATTATATATCTTAGATTATAAAATCTATGATGTGATTCCTCTGAATTGATTTGTAATTTAGATTTAGGAAGATGATTCCTAGATTTAGTGAACTTAGTGATTCAAACAAGTTGGAGAGGGAACCTACGACGCGTATTTTCCAACTCCACATTTTTTTTTTTTTTTTTTTTTTTTTTTCCTTTTTGATTCCGGCAACTTGACGATCAAAAAGCTCAACAAAGTGCCGAGTCAGGACATTAGAAATAAAAAGATATTAAGAGGAAAGTTGTTAAACAAAAACTGTTGCAAGAGAGCCAATGTGTTTTGAGATAGTGAATTTCGAAACAGAGTTTGTTATTTGAAATTTTCAATATTTTTTCAAATTCCATAAAGTATAAATAAATTCCTATATATATCAAATTATTTATACCGTGATTATACTGTCCTAACCTGAAAATATTTAAAATTCATAATTATAACTAAATGAAATGTAGAAGTTGCCAATTTTGATGCTGAAAGGGCATTAGTCATGTAGGAAAAGGTTATTAGAAAAGTTTTGCAATGTTACAATGTTCGATTAGGTTTTATAGAAAGTAGATTGTATTGGTTATAGTTTATTTCATCCCTTAAATGGGATTGTAGGTACGAAGATAACTTTATATGTGTAAAAAATTAGGTAAACTCTAATTATTTTGGTTATTAATTATATAAAGTGATTTCTAAATTTGTATTTCTTGGGAATTTTGAACTGGGTTGCTTACCTGTCGTCAAATCGATAGGGTTGACCTGCGTGATTTCGTAGGTTCTTTAATTAATTCTTCTCAAATTGGAATATTATCTATAGTTTCATGATTTAATTGTCTTTCAAAACATATTTTCATACCTAACATGCTTATCTATTAAGGAACCAACGTAACAGATTTAATTTCAATCCAACAATATGAATGAAAAATGATATGAATCATTCAAATAACACTAGTATGTGTTCCTCCACCGATATATGGGTTTAATTTAACTTGGAGAAAGATATGGTGTTAATGGGTGGATGGTATTTATTAATACGTTCTAGTCTCTATTATCTCGCTACTGAATTCTTTCGATATTTGATTGAATCTATTTAAGACCCTTACATAAATACAGACATACAGTACATGAGTTAAATATATTAAAGCAAACTGTTACTTTCACTTCATTGTGAAGTATCCAAATCAATGAATCAGCATACCGTCCAGTATATGGGATTTTTAAATAGATAATTAGCAGAGGTAAAAGTACCAACCGTGAGGACTATTGAAAATAAAATTATTTATTATGCACTGATTAACGTGTGTAAGGGAGGTTCTCTTCGTCAGATATTAGAGAAGCTCTTCATATAGTTTTCTGCGAAGACTAATTATAATAGAATATAAATGTCTAGAGGTTACGTGAAAGGTTCTTTGATTAAAATTATTATAGGAATGAACAGAGAAAATTAGTAGTATAGTTAAGCAAAGCTTTAAATGATATATATATAGAATAGATAGCAAGCATGGTTTTTGTCTCATCATTATGATAAAGGTTGTGGATTGAGGACAAACAGCTGTTTTCCCTATGTCTCGACAATAAGTCCGCTGAACCGAATTTCGCAATAATCATTATATTATTTCTATCTCATGTAACCTAAATCAACGAAAATAACTGACTCAGCTCAAGTATATTATTATCACTTTTAATCGAACTCAGACGTTTCATTTAAATGTGGAAATGATATGATGATAATGGAATTAGTTTGTTTATGAAATATAATTTCTCAATTTGAAATAAGATGAATATGGAATGTTAAATGTGATTCATCAATATCCAATGGGAAAATTATTATATGAGTGTGAGTTGATTTTATATAGTCATGAGAGTTATTTACAGGCAAGATGAAAGGAATGAAAATCAACAACAACGGTCAAGGTTAATGCAAAGTTTGATTGAATTTGAATAATTAATTTAGTGAGTTTGTGTGTATGTAGCGACTTGATATAATTTCTGTGACATAATTGAAGGTTTAAATAAAAGTTATTGGTCATTATTATCTTGATTATTATTAATTTAATGAAGTGATAACTAATTGATATATCATTGTAATACTGTTAACTGTTAACTGAATGTTCTACTAATGTAAGTAATGATTTGATACTATATTTAATGTATTGAGTTATTGAATTGTATGAGTGATTTAGCAAGTGTATCTGAGTTTATATTAATTAAAAGAAGTAAATTGTTGTTTAAATTATGAAATACTTCTACTTCCCTAACCAACTAACATTACCACGTAAAAGAAGAAAAATATTATACATATCGATATTAATAAGTTAGAGGTTCGCTGCACTCGTTGTGCAGATACAAGTAAATATATAAATAATTAAATTGTAAATCTAACTCCTCTCTTCCTCTCATACCTCTCCACTCCAGCACCATACTTAAGAATATCAGTTAAGTTTTTAAATAATTTTAAAATTTGAATTTCTCAAGGCTATTCTGTTCTAATCATAAATATATTATAAACTGAAATTTGTACAAAAGTTAATATCATTCAAAAATCAACTTCTCTTCATCATGAAAATCAGTATATATTAGGATCTTTACCGATAATCAATTAAAGATAAATAAAGAATCTTTTAATCATTCTGATTATTAATTATATAAATTGAAAATTATAAAATAAATATAAGAGCTTTTATAAAGTAAAACTTAAAATTTATATGAGTTGGCATTTCTGAATTATATCATGAACTTATAAAATATAAAAATATAAATAATTAAATAAATAAATTGATTCTATAATTATAAAAGTTGAGGCTATAATATTTAATATTAAATAATAAGAGCTATCAGGTCTATAATTAATTATTATAAATATATTAACTGTTATAAAAGAATTTCTTAGGAAAATATAAAAATTCTATAATTAAAAAATAAATAAGAACAAAACTTAAAATTTTAGCTAGTAAATTAAAAAACTTAATTTAAAATAACAATTTCTATATATTAATAAAAGCTAAGCTGATTATATTTATTATATCTTAATAATTTAAAAAAGAAATTTTATCTCGATTTTTATTTGTATTTTCTTGTTTTTTATAAATAGAGAAATACTTACATTAAAAGTATAAAATCATTAAAGAATAAAAAGTATATAAACGTTATCTTAAAATAAAAATTATTCTATTTTCTTATGTTGTTATTTTTAGTATTCAAAGTGAAAAAGACTGTACCACCTGGGGCGGGCATAATAATATTTTTATCTACCGAACCGTTACGGACATATATAATAAGTTAGAGACTTAGATTTAAAGTAATCTTGCGATAATTAAGGAATAATGATAACACAAACAGGTCAGTAAATATAGTTAAATCCAATGCGAATAAAATAAAATATGAGTTAATTTTTAGATAGAGTATTTATAACTAAGTG
>JABUQX010012925.1:75000-84743 GCA_015478945.1 Trachelipus rathkii | reverse complement strand
TATTATATATAATTATATATATATATATATATATATAATATATAAATTTATATAATAGTTATAATATATATATATATTTATATATATATATCTAATAATATTAATATATATATATATATATATATTATATTATATATATAATTATATATATTATTATATATTAATATTATATATATTTTATATTATATCTTATTACTTTTTTTGTAATAATTTATTTATTTATTTTAATTATTTAATTATATTTTATTTAATATATTTTTTTTATTATTTATTATTTTTGATGGTAAAGTTGTTATATTTGTTGAAATATATATTAATATTTATTAATATTAATTATTATTATTATATGTTATTTTATTCTTATTTCAATATTCTGATGTTATAATTGATGTATTTATTTTTCAATGTTCACTATTTTACTAATTTTTTCTTCAGTTGAAATATAATTTTTAATTATTATTCTGTAGTTTACTTTTATTCCGTTTTACTTATTTGATATCACTCTATCTCACTCTTAATTTATTTATTGTGAATTATCTTTGGGGGTGGTAAATGTGTGATGTCAGTATGTTCTGTCCTTTTTTTTACTTATGTCTTTCTTATATTATTCTAGTATTATTTTAGTATAATCCTAATATATTATTAATATTATATCTTATTATTTATTATTTTTTTTTATTAATGATTATTTCATATTATTATTTTTATTTATTCTTATTAATTTATCAGAGATATTTCACGAAAGTACTAGAATAAAGTGTGGTCAAAAAAATATAATCATTTATGGACCTTTGAATAAATAAAATAAAAAAAATTGTGTAACAATCAAATTAATTCAATTTGACTTTCAATAATTTACTATAAAAAAAAATATTTCAAGGGCATCACTTCAAATACTTTAGTCTTGACCACTTTGACACTAACCCACGTTTTTCAATCTGAATAAAACTTCGTGAGAATCTTCGCCTATATATATAATATACATGTGTAACCTATGTATTTTACTAACACTCAATAAGACTTCATTCATTTTTTTTTTAGCTACTGATAATTTTATTAATTATTGATCAGCTGTATATGTGAAATAAAAAAGGTTGTGAGGAATTTATATTATTATATTTGAGGTAAAAAATATAAACGCTCCTACTATAAGATTTTGAATGTATTTTTAACTTTATCTTTTATTTTCTCAAGAAAGTAAAAGATATTATATGCGACATACTCACACTATATATCCCGACCGTCTATAGTAAAATTAAATATAGAGGAACTAGCACCACGCACACTGTCAGAATGTGTGAAAGTATTTTCACTTGTGCTCTATCAGCTTGAACTATCAGACTCAACGATACGAAACTCAATATCGAGCAGACATTTAATAAAAGTACTATTTCTCTGTTATTTGTTAAAATAACCAAACACACACCAATATTTAAGGAAATCCATCTCTAAGACATAACGCCAGAGGGAAAAATACTTCAAAAATTCATAAGCTCTTTTATAGTCTCGATTTCACTTATTTCTAAATATATAATTTATGTCATTGCTCTCAACGGTGTTTACTTGTTTACCAGGATTATATTTTTTACTTTTACCTCAAATATATATATTAGGAAAATTTATTGCTCCGGCTCCGGCTCCGCTCGCTAAACTCCGGCTATGGCTCCGATTATCGGTTCCGGTTTATATATTATATACTTATACGATTATCTCAGGTATCCGGCTCTCAAAGCTATCCATGCTCCTTTTGTTTATAAATGCTTCCAATACTCAGTTGAAAGATATTAACTTTCAATAATAATAACTGCAAAAAATTGTTCTCTACATGCATTCTGGTCAATCCGTAGCTTCACTGGCTTTCTCACGACTTCCTCGTATCCATTTCAGATAATAGTTTCAGTTCGACTCATTTGCACTAGATAGTATTAATTAAACGCTGCAAAACAACAATTTCCTAATAAAAAAATTAAACTGATTTACTCTAAGGCACTAATATAACGCCTACGCCCTATATATTAACTATATATTTTAAAGAATTATGTTCCAATCTTATCCGGCACTATTCACGTGTGTGACGTATACTTGACTTGTTTCTCAGGCTGTCCTTTGCCTGTCTCTATATTTTCAAAATATGATTTTTAATTATATATATATATCTCGAACTTTGTTGAATTACTTTCATTTGCACTCATAAAAAATAAAAATTTATGAAATAACTATTTGTACTCCTCAGATCCGCCACTCTGCTTCACTGCTCCGGCTTACCGGCTTCGGCTATACTGGCTTACGGGTCTTTATAATCTATACCGACTTATACGTTATTCATATTTATTCAGATAGAGCTCAGCTCTACAACTTTGCAGAAGTATTTTATCTGCAAAATACAATTTATTCTATTAAATCATAAAATTAAATTTATACTTTTACTCATCCTGTGACCTTACTCGGCTCCGGCTCTGGCTCCGGCTTCTATAATCCGGCCTCCGGTTGTCAGGGATACTCTCTGAGAATCGAGCTCACTAGATTCATTTTTATTTAAAAATAAATGTTCACAGTATCTTATTTTTCTCCATATTCTGTAAAAATTATATTTTTCCTCGCATCTTTTTTGTAATATTTATTTTCATATTTTATTTTATATAAAATAAAAAAGTAAAAAAAATAATAAACCTGTCATAGTCTTTAATAACAAATATAAAATACTTGAAAAAAATTGCATAATCTCTTCAAGATCTCCTGTGTATACTCCGGCTATCCCCGGGTTACCTGCTCTGTGTATGTTTACAGTCTCCTTGACTTTACATATATCCTATATTTCTCAGAATATAGTTCAGTCTCCCATGATCTGTCATAGGTTGCTCATGAGATATTTTATCCTTACACCTTGCAACTAAACAATAACTTATAAAATAAACTAAAACTAAAAAACATTAAATCATACTCCTACTACTTTTGCTCACCCGAAGTCTACTCCTGACTTCACGGCATTATCCTCGGACTCACCTCATATTACAAAATTGATTCAATGATCTTCAACTTTGAATAAAATAAAATTTATTTCCTATATCTAATCCTCTAGGAAAATTATAATATAAAATAAATGACAATATTTATATTGTTTTATATAAATTTGCATCTAATAGGATTCCTGTAGTATCTCGATCACTCTGGCTTAGCATTTTCGATCTTCTTTGAGATTGATTCTTATTTCCTTTTGTTTAATTCACCTGAGCTCCGGTCATCCTATATATTCTCATGACTTTATTATTATTATTATTATTATTAATTCTCTCCAGATTTACATTTTCAGTAAAATAATTACTCTAGATCTCACTTACGTTCGACTTTTTATCGATGTTCTTTTCTTCCTTCAAAAATTAACAGTTACAAACTTTTTTTTAACAAAACTTTTTTTTTTCTCGTTCTTTTAAATCTAGAATTAGTCTATTCTGTCTGCTTCTATTCTTTGTACTTCTGCTCCCGGTTCCAGCTCCTGGTCCTTTGCGTGCTTGTCTTGTCCTTGCTAAAATTTGTTATGTTCTTATAATCATCTTTTGATAGTTTATATAATTATATTTTCTTATTCATACTCCATTGCGAAAAGTTATAATATTCTTTAATTATTATTATTTATTGATTTTGGTTTAAACTTATTCCATCTTTTTTCAATCGCGAAAAAATGATTTGGCCGTGATCTCATTGGTCTCGATCTATATATGTACTTATCCTTATTTATATTTGAATTTGTGAATAAAGTAGCCTTGATCTATTTGCTGTATTTGATTGATTTTGCTAAAAAAGGTAAAAGTTTAATTTAAATTTATATTATTATATATGATTGAATAACATTACCATATGATTGATAGATCCTTGAAATGTTATAATGCATATTTCGAACCTGGTAATGAAAAATTTTTATGTTTGACACCCCTATAAAAAATATCTTGTATCTTAAAAACTTTCGGAATTTCGTAACAAAAATTACACCATGATGTAGAGGAGAGATTGTATAATTTAATCTTCATATATATAATTTTATAATAGTAATAAGAATTATAAAGTGTAATTTGTATAATATTATATTTATTTATTGTTTACTTCCTACCAAAGTATTGGTATTAATTGTTATGAGTTGGACTAGATTGATTTTATATATTTTATTATTGAGGTCCTCACTTTTAATTGTTTAATGATATCTATTAATTTTATTGAGAGATATCATGGGTAGGTCCTTATGTAATTTAAATGTAAATTTGCCTTCATAATATGGTAGGTGGGAATAGTTATCTAGTTCTTTTGTAGATATCGTAATATTAGTGTTTGACTTAATATTGTTCTACATTCTCTGGCATGTATGTGAGAGTAGTGGTAGCCTCCCAATTTCCATATGCCCATTTACTCATAATAATGTATGTAATTTTTGTTTTTAATAAATTTTTTTATGTATTTGAGAATTATTATTATTATTATAGTAGAGATGAAGGAGTTAATGATGGTATTATTTGATACTGTATCTAATTATAATTATTGACTATAATTATATACGTGTTATAAATTATCATTTGTGACAGATACAAACTGATTCACACAGCACGAGTTGAGAAGGTACTAAGTTTTGCATTATACGCTGCTTCACTATGCTATTAATAAGGTTTTCGATATCTTGCTTAATCATTTGATAATGCAAATAGGAGGGAATATTGCTTGAAAATAAAATTTTATAAGCCTAGCCCTAGTAAAGGTCTTTTATATTTGATATATTGAAGTATGTAGATAGAAAATCTTATAATTGAATATCGTTTTCTTCTGCATGAGTAAATCCAAAAAGGAGAGAGCTGCTCCGACTCATCCTCACTGGGTGACACCCAGTTATGTTTGTGTAATCATGTGGTATTAACATAGTCTCAATATAGAAAATAATAGGAATTATTGCACACTTTTTTAGGTCCTGTTAATATATATGTTATGGTATACTACTGTATCATCCAATATGTTGCGTTTTTCTATAGGATGTGTGTGTGGTGTTTGGAAATAAAATGGTCGTGTGTATACTTTGTATATTTGCTACCAGGTCGCCATAGATTTTGTTTTGTTTTCGTTGTTTATCTCACCTTTTTACGCGTTGCAGATAGTGAGCACAGGGGGAAATTTTGATGTCGATAGAGGAGGTGACGCCCATGAGTCTCAAGATGATTAATTCGTTCTAATTCTTAGTTGTGCATAACATCAATTGACAATTATCCTCAACCCACAAATACATATGTACTCAATTTAGGCTGCGAGTTTGACAAAAAGTGTTTTATAAATTTCACTTGTCTTTTAGACTCACTATAAATCCAGTTGATTGTTAGTATTTTAAAACGAAAATGTATATCTAGTTAAGCATAATGTTAATATTGGTCATTCAATTATAAATGTGGATGTATATATTAGTGTAAAGTGTAATTCAGATTTATCAAAAACTAATGTACACTGAATAATATTATGTATGATTAATTAGTTAGGTAGCTAGTTCTTGAATTGGTAGTGTAATAATTCTTATATTAGTATAATCATTAGTCGAAAAAGGAGTTAGTAGAGGGACTAAGAATTTTGCCAGTTTATAATTGTGAGTCGTAAAAGCTGTTAGAATGGGTCTGATCGGTACGTTGTTCTTATGTATTTTCGGGAGACCATACAGAATGCCAGGGGACGAACCATGGGCATAAATGTCATTAAAAGTGGATTTGTTAATTTTATTAGCTTTTTAGATAGAGTTTATTCCTCACATAAGGTACGGTTTACATTGTCTTCCAGGGAAGGGACATAGTATAAATGGGTAGTGTATTATTTTAGTTAGTAAATATGTTAATATATTGACTCCGTGTCGGTAAAGATATGTTTTTATATATATATATATATCTATATTAATTAATTCAATATATAGTAGTAAGAGAGAGAGTAAGAAGGAACGAGAGAAATTGAATATTAAATATTTTTTTTATTAAATAATTATTTATTTAATATGTATTTAAATATATTTATAGTATTTTTTAATTATATAACATACATTTTATATCCTTATCAATATATATACTATATATAATATTATATATATAATATAAATAATATATATATATATATCTTAATATCTATAAATATATATATATATATATATTTTAGTATATATATATTTTTTATATCTTTATATGTTAAATATTTTCGTAGATTTACCAGTTTCTGTATAACGTACCCTTTTGTCTTTGTGGCTAATTTTTTGTAAGCTATATTTAATACTAAGTTTATTTAGATAATGCTTAATTAGAATTATTACTTAGTTTTATATATGTATAAATTTAATCTCATATTATTTATATGCTATACTTTGTATTCCATATTTATTTTATTTTATTTATTTTTAGGCTATGAAATGATGTGTATAATAAGTCGAGTATCCCAAAACGTCGTATTATTTTTATTTGTTAATAAATAAGTTCTCCTCCATGATCGTTGTTCTAAGCCTTGGGCTTATAGTACTTTTTTGTTGTTTAAATTAATGATTTAGCTACCTAAATAAGAAGTATTCCGATTAATATATATATATATATATATACTAATTATATATATATATATATATATATATATAATATATATATAATATATTAATATATAATAATATAATATATATTTATATTATTAATAATAATTATTATAGGTATCATATTATCATAATATATTATATCTATATATACCCTAATAACTTATTTTCCTCTTAGATTAAATATGACTTTGTTACAATATAAATATTTAAAAATCGTTACAGGTCAATTAATATCACATAGAAATTCTCTATACACATGCATCTTGTTGAGCAAGATGCCATAACACATTCAAAGGTAAGGAGGTTTACTCGATTGTAACGTCCGAGCAGGACGAGATGACCAATGCCATAGGGAGCAGACTCATGACTAGAGAGGAAGAATAATTGAATATATATTAATATATATATATATATATAATAATATATAATTATTATATATATATATTATATATATATAATTAATTTATTAATATTAATTATATTAATATATATATATATATATTTATATCTATAATATATATAATATATATTAATATATATATATATATATATATATATATATATATATATATTATTAATATTAATACATAATATATAATTAAATACTATCATTATATTAGCCAATTTCATCATAATTCTCAATTGGAAATTATTATTAATGGAATTATATATAAGTTGCGGTATATAGCTCAGTAAATATATGGGAATTATTATTATTATTAAATTACGTATTACCAGTACATAATAGATAAAATATAGTAATGATGCACATAATTCTATATCACATATTAATATAATATAATTATAGAATGAACGCCTATTACAAATAATAAAAGTAGAAATATATTTAAGTATAATAGTAAATTTAACTCTAAATATAAAATCTTACTTTAATGTAGCTAATTCAGTATTATATATTAAACCATTATATATATATATAGTAATTTTATCAATTCTCATAATTAAATATAATTAAATAAATAAAAACTACTTAGCTAATTATCATGTAAACATTTATATATAGAGTAGGAAATCTTGAATAACTTATAGTACATACAATATGTAACAAGATAAATTTTCCATTATTTATATAGTAGTAACCAATTCAATACAGTAAGAAATAGTAAATATCTTTCAATATAATATAATATATATAATATCAGATTAATTAAATTAGGTGTAATATTCTATATAAATATATATATTTTAGATTATAATACAATTTCAAGTTAAATAAATATTTACAGATTAGTAGCATTATTTACAAATCTAAATTAAATAGATATTATTTAGGATTAATTTAATACACATTATGAACATAGTTGTAAATAAAATTCAATATAAATAATACATATATTCATTAAGTATATTTAAAGTGCAATTCACGATCGAGAAATTAGATTTGAATGTGATATATTCCTAATATACAATAAGATATTTTAAGCTAAGTACAATTTACAGTAATACAATTAAATGATAATACATAGTGTTTATAACTAAATATATTATGGTATGACTTTATATATATATATATTATACAATAATATATATATATTTATATTATATATATATATATATAATATATATATACTATATAATATATTATAATATTATATATTTATATATATTATTATGTTATATATAATATATATATATATATATATATTTATATATATAAATATATATATATATATATATATATATATATATATATATATATATATTATATATATATATATATATTTATCTACATATCTATATATATATTTATATATATATAAATTAATATATATATTTATATATTATATATATACTATACTATTAATATATATAATATATCATTTATACTATATATCTTCTCTCTATTTATATATCTATCTCTATTACTTATCTTTCTAAAATATAATTATTATATCTATATATATATATATATATATATATATTATATATATATATATTTAATAATTTATATATATATTATATTATATATATAATTATATATATATAATATATATTATTAATATATATATATAATATATTATATTATATATATATAAATATATATATAAATTATATATATTATATATTATATAAATATATATATATATTAATATATATATATATAATAATATATTAATATATATATATATATATATATATTATAATCTATTTAATATATATATAATATTCTATATATATATATATATATATATATATTATATAATTAATAATTATTAATTATATATTATAATATATATAATATATATATATATTAAATTAATATTATATATAATATTATAATATATATATATTTATGTATTATATTATATAATATATATACATTATATTATATTATATATATATATATTAATATTATATAATATATATTATATATATAATAATAATATATATAATATATATTATATATAATAGTATATTAAATATATATTAACTTATTATAATATATACATATAAATATATTAATTATTAAATAATATTTAATAATTATATATATATATATATTATATATATATTAATATATATATTATATATAATAATTATATATATATATATATAATATATATTATATATATAATATATTTATAGTATCAATAATAATATATATAATAATATATTAATTAATATATATAATTTATATATATATTAATAATAATTATATATATAATTATATCTTATATAATATATATTAAATATTATATATATATATTATTATTATAATTATTAATAAAAATTTTAATATTAATAATTATATATATGTAATTAATTATATATATATATATATAATTAATTTTATATATATATAATAATATAATATAATTAATTAATTATAATATAATATATAATTATATATAATATATATTAATTATATATATATATATGTATTATATATATATAAATAATATAATATATATATATATATTAATATATATATATATATATATATATAATTAATTAATTAATATTAATATATATTATATAATATATATAATATATAATATATATATTATATAAATAATATATAAAAATATTAATTATATAATATATAATTAATTATATATAATATATTATATTTTAATATATTAATATATATATATATATTAATATATTTCATTAATATATATATATTGTATTATTATGTATA
>JABUQX010012925.1:5000-67500 GCA_015478945.1 Trachelipus rathkii | reverse complement strand
TAAGAGACTCTTCTTGATTGATTACGCCTTTTTCTATTTTCTCTCTCTAGTCAAGAGATATCGTTTAGGATTGGTAGTATTTCTGGTAATGTTTCATAGTTGGATCCCATATTCGCCACTCTCAGCTTCATCTTCTTGTACCTGAGGACAAAGAAAAAATACAACGGCAGAGATAGCTATAAATAAGAGTAAGGTGGTTGCACTAATGGCAATTTTAGTGTCGTGTAAATCATCAAGTACGTGTATATGTTGATGTATAGTTTCATTGATGTGATCCAATTATGAATTCCATTTAAGACCAGTGATTTTACTGTGTGCTGTTTTATTTAATGTGCTTTGCAATAAATGGTCTTCTATATTAATGTTTATGTTTATGTCATTTCTTTAAATTACACTGTATTGAAAGGTGGTGTTGTAGTTTACATGGGCTGGATTTATCAGAGTCTGATAGTTGGTTCTAATGCTACATTGTGGAACTAGGACATATAAGTCTCTTATCCATATAACCTTTTGTGGTGTATCTGTACATTTTAGCACTTCTTGAATGGGTTTTTGTACACTCACAAACAGATGTGATTGTATCAATTTGGTGTATATGTGGTCGTTATTTATCTTTTCAAATTTGCATGTTTTATGTCGGTTAAAGCTCCCATTGTTAATTAAGGTGATTATACAGTTCGTTATGTCAAAAGATAGTATGGCGTCTGTTAATGGGCATGGATGATAGTGGTTGATAGTTTTACACTGTTTAAAATGTTGTAAAGTCATGTAAGAATAAGTAAATGTGTTTTGGTTAATAAAATATATTTCATAATTGGGTGTGTATGTAAATTTGTCTATATCATTGTTCTTCATGTGTGTGGGGAACGACGTTAATTGGTTTGTGCGAAATGTTTGTTCATCTGTCAATGGAATCATGGTGATAATAGAATACATGTTGTTAGGACTTACTGTCGTCCAGGTTAGGTGTATGAATTTCATAAAATCATTTATGTCAATTAATGTGGTTAATTTTAATTTAATCTGTGCATCGTTGATAAATGGGGTGAGTGCTTGCTTGGTATAAGCTGTGTATGATGTATTGTAGTTTTTAGTTTCGGATAGAATGTTATAGACGCTTGTCTTCATTCTATTCACCAGAACTATATAGTTCGAAACTATTGTTACGTAGTCACTGACTATAATCCCATTTTCCATTTCTAGAAACCTTCCTGCGGCCTTCTCATTCCCTTCCAAGATTTTAGTGAGTTGGTCGGATATTTCGTTAACTGAAGTAACTGTGTCCTTCAGCTGTTCTTTGAGTTGGATGATAACTTTGTTATAACCATCATCATTCTCTACCAACATGGATATTTCTCTTCTCAACTCTTGTACTTCCACATCCATGGCCGTGCCGAAAATACTCTTGAAGACCTGACCTACTCCGTTGATAAAACCTCTTTCCTTTCTCCCGGAAGTATTGTATGAGAGAATCCACTCGTCTTCAAGTAACACCTTTATCTCGCTTAAAAGCAAGTAGATATTGCGTATTAATATTGAGTTGGTGTTTTTCTTAATTACTCGTGTAATTGTTGCTCGTTTAGTCCTATTGTTTCCTTGTTCCCCATTTACATCCAATTGTTTAACTATACTAAAAATGGTGTTATTGTTAGTTTTAGGCGCAAGGTGCAATATCCCTGTTGAGTGTGCATAATTTCTTTTGGTTACTATGTTTTCTGGTACTGCTGGTGCTGTATCATTGGATGGGATATTTAATTTTACTTCTTGTACCAGTCCTGCTGATGTGGGTTACCAGAAAGTTCTATTACGATGTTGCACAAAAGTGGTTCCAAATTGTTTCTTTCCTACTGTCTTCTGAGATGTTAACAGGGCTGCTTGCACATTCATCAGTTATTGTTCCATTGCTATTAAATTCTGATGGATGAACGCTGTACTTTGCAAATTTAACGTGACATTATATACCTATAATTTGGTGGAGAACGGGTTCAAAATCAACCTGGTAAACTTTTTCCTTCGATAACTGTGGTTTCGGGTATGCTATAAGATTTAAATAAATGATGCAAACTATGTTATCAGTTGGAACATCTTTCTATATATTGTTAATATTAAAAAATCAGATAAAAATAAAATTAAAATATTAAAATTATTAGGATTAAAACATATATATATATATTTATATATTATATATTTATATATATATATATATATATATGTATGTATAATAAAATACATAATTATATATTATATTATTATATATATATATTAATTATAATATATATTATAATATATGTATTGGCATATACCAATACATTTATGTACCTGTATACATTAAATGCATAAACATAAATAAGTATATACCTACATACATTGGTGTGCTTAAATAAATGGATATTTTATAAATGTAACAGCATGTCTTTATAATTATAAGATTCAGGAAGTGCTGTAGAGGACTGTTATTTGTTGGTGTCTTTAATGCTTGTAAAAATTCGTGTAGTTTAGATCTGCTTAATATTATTTCTTTAAATCTTTCCACTTTCTTTTTCAGCATAGATGTTTCCTCTCGAAGTGTTTTCTTCGATTCCAATAGTTTTTGCCACTTTTCTCTTCTTTGTTTTGGTGGTAATTTTACATTTCTCATAAGGTACGTGTATCTCGGTTGAATTATTTTGCCTCTTCTTTTGGCGAATGGACCTGTTGTTTCAGTTGATCTTTTCCGATTATTGGAAGTGTTGTTGGCGTCTTCCCTATTTATTGGTGATATGAACAATATGGGTGAAACAGTTGTTGTTATTGGTTCAGGTGGAGATTCAAAACTAAAATTCTAAATTGTGATTAGTGTTCGTGCACAGTTTGTCATCTGGGCGATTTCTATATGAATTGGCTTCAAACTCTTGTCCTGTCCACTTTCAGGAATACGTTCGAGTGATCTCTGCGGTGTATTAATTTCAAATAATGGTGCCATTTGGTTTTCTCTAAAATTATGTATATATGTTAATCAGTATCTATGTAATGAATGGCTTTAAAATTTCTTAATTTATTTTATTTACTATATTAAACTACATTACTTATTTTATATTAATGTGGTTTTATTTATATCTTTCCTTTTATATATCTATTTTTCCCACGAGAGTCTTCTCCTTTTATTGTCCATGTGTTATTATTCCAAAATAGTTCCCATCTAAGAGATAGCTTGTAGTTTGCTATCTGTGATTTGGTGTTAATGGTGGGAATATTTTCGCCAATCATGGCTTCTCTAAAGAATTCTTGAATTAATTGTGTAATATTTCTTCTTTTAAAGTACATAAGCCAGACATTCATTAGATCTAATACATCATCATTTCTTGTAGATAAAAAGGCTCTTTTCAGATCTTCTACGTCTTCTTCCTGTAAGTATGATGTTAGCTTGAGAGGGACTTCAAACATGGCTAAAGCTCATTCTTTGGTACAAGTTATTTGGAATATATCTTCCATCCATTTGTATGGTGTACCATCTATAATTTCTATCAAGATCTTTTCTATTATTTGCCCCTTTCTGTTGAGTTTGATCATTTTAAGCAGTCTGAATAGTAAACGATGATTTATTCTCCTCCCTATATTTCTTTTGTGGCTTTCTTTGATATTAATCCAGAACGTGTTTAGTATTTTATAGTAATTTACTGGATATGGTTCTTCAGTAACTATTTTCTCAAGAAAGTACTCTAAGATTCCATTATAGCCAATATAAGACATTGTTTTTGTTATTTCTTTACATTCGGAGTAAAATAAGTATTGGTATGGCCATTCTGCGATGGACGTCAGATGCCCTGAAAGTACATCACCGAATAAATTCATATATAATGTCTCTCTGCTCCTGCCATTCTTTGTTAGAGCAGTCATTATTTGTGCCAAAACTTGAGTGCACGGAAATATTGGAATCAGTCCCTGCATTCTTTGCTCGTTCATTTTCATTATTGCTCGGACGATCGATTCCATTTCCTTCCATTTCTTATTCCTTTCGAGATCTTCAGCTATACTGCACGATTTGTTAACATTACCGTACCATATGTATTCTGCTAACATATTTTCGCGGTTGAGTCCAGCGAAATCTTCTTCACTGTATGCTTTTATATGTTGCAAAAATTCTTCTTTATCTTCCTCATTTTCTGTTTCTTAATATGCATTAATAAACACTTGTTTGTCATCTAAAATTCCTAAATTTGTGAAACACCTTTCATCTAATAATTCAATGCACTCATTGTAGTCTAAACTCATTCCACCTGCTATCCTGGATATGATCCAGTTGATTATGTTTAATACAATCATTTTTGTCCATACTTTTATCAACAATACTAGTTGCTCAGGCACTTCTAATCTTGATGTAATCTGTTTGGCTATTTGTTCTAATTTTCTGTTGTTTAGGCGCCTCTTAGTGGCTTCGTTAGATTCAAAACATCCTCCTAGGTGCAGCTTTTCAATCATCCATTCTTCTGCCATTCTTTCTTGCAGAATAGTCTTGGATCTTCTAGAAGTGGCTATTAATATTCCTATTTTGATGGCTGCCAAGTCAACTAACTTCATAGGCTTGACTCGGTAATTTTCTTTCATTATTTTTTTTTCTAAAATAGAAATTTTAACAAACAGAGTAATACCTGCTGTAGCTGTATGTGTAGCTAATGTTGTTCTAAAAAACGAGATTAGACAAATATGTGTGTATAGACTAAATTTAATCAATAATAAAAATCTCTTATGTACGCTGGTGTTTGTAAACACGATTAAGTAACATAGGTTAATATACAAATATACACTTTCATGTGTGTAATATTGATAAACACAGATGTGTATTATCAAAAGGGTTTTGATTTATATTCATTACTTAAATATATACAGGTGTATTAATATTGCAGTCATATGATTAAATGGAAATGAATGTGTATTGGGCATCAGTATGCCTATAATTAATATAAAAAATGCAAAAATTTACGTTAATTTGAAGAAAATATAGATTATAAAAATCGTGGTTTCGAGGTCAAACAAGATTTTACTAAAATTAAAGTTATTTATCAGTCATGAATTATGATAACTATACATTAAGTGAAATATTTATACTAGGAAGAACAATTGACATAATTTTGTGACATAATGGATATATATATTAATAAAAATGTAAAACTATAGTGTTAGGGTTGCCTTTTGTAGTATGCTATAACTGAGTAGAACATATTCGGTACGAGTATTTGAGTATATCATAAAACACTTCATTCCGAATACCTTCGACTTGTATTATGTTGTCCATCCTTTTCGAATATATGTTTGTGAATGTCCAAACAGAGTATATCAAAAGCTAGTATTTATAAATAAAATACTCAACTTCTGATACACTTCTACTTAAATATTATTTAATCTTCCTCTACTAGTTATATGCAACTCCTAACTTTATCAGTTCTTATTTATCCATTAATTCGATGGTATCTGATGCAGTTTTAAACTACATGTGACCTCAACTGCTGTGAGCTCCAATTTATATTTCAATTACAATTCACAAGAGTTGGAGTAACATGTATTTAGTTTTACTCGATCCATTGTCACTCTTCCATCCTCAATTTTCTATTTTACATTGACTTGTTTTCTTCAGATTACTATATTTATTACAAAATTATTCCTCTAGTGTCTAATTTACTATCGATTTTTGTATATATACCTTTCAGCATGGATAGATGGGTTGTAGAACCTTCTTAAACTTACAATAATGTTATAAGATCTGTTGATGAGCTCTTTCAACTTCTCTTCTGACATTTTGCTTATTCAGATAAATTCTTTATCCCTCGGCAGCTGTTTTCAGTACAAATATCTATATGTTTATGATCACTTTATTCTTCCATTGCCTATCCTTATATAGGTGGTTTGTTTATGTAAACATATCACTAGTCTTCTTATTTATAAACTTCTATTAATATACTATAAAATATATATATTTATAATTTTTAATAGCTTTCTCGCTATCTATCATGCTATGCATTTTCTATAGCTTCTTTTCGTGAATTTTATTACTCCTCAATGTGATTGTTATTTTCTAACAACCTCTTCATCCTCCTCATTCTCCCTCTTCCTTTAAGCCATGGAAGAAAGAAAATGTACAGTACAGGGAAATTGTTATCAACAACATTTCACTGCGCGTTAATCTTTCAAAGTTTAAATTTATTTTTCTTTATAGTATATGTTCCAATGTTTCGATGCTTTCCTTCTGCATCTTAATAAGTTATAATCTTTCTCAATGTTTCTTAACCTTTGCTATTGTATTTATTATTAGCATCATTTTAGATTCATTTCTGACTGTACCGCTTCCTATCTGAATTTAAAGTAAGAAATCAGAATTGAAGTCACTTCTTCTTTATCCCAATTCTGAAATTGCTTGCATGCGCATACATGTAATTTCCTTGGATTCTGCTCTCTGTTCCTTCTTTCAGATATTCTGCTTTGTAGGTATTGTGTGAGATCGCTGTTTTCCACGATCCTTTGCATTTAGCTTTAGGTCTGAGTTGTAGGGATGCCTCTAACCAATCAGATGTTTTCCTTCTCCATTCTGACTTATGTTCAAAGAACTTCGTTGGCAAGAGAGTCATAGATCAGAAGTGGGGTTACCTCCCCGAGTTTTTAACCTCTATCGCTTGTAAGAGGGTAATTTGCTTATGCGTTTCTTGCAGCTATCGTAAGCCTCCTAAGTTTCTTTTCCTCATGCTGTCAACGTTTCGTCTTCTACTGATTTGTCAGAATAAATCGCTTAATAATTTCTTTATTTTAATGATGTTATATTTTAAATTATTCTAGTTATAATATAGGTGTGACAGTGACTGATGTTTCATTCTTTTCACCATTGTGATTCATGTTTGAAGAGCTTCGCTTTATCGCAGAGTTAAAGGTCAAGAGTAGGGTCATTTCCCTTGAGTTTTTAACCTCTATCGCCTGTGGGAGGATATTCACTTAAGCTTGTCATGCAGCCTCCAAAGCCTCTATCCCTTTTCCTGTGCTGTCAGCTTTGGTTCTTCTAACATCTTCGGTTGTTCTTGGTGAAAGCACTAGAGTTCTTCTCCTGGAATCTCATTATTGCTTGATGTTTTTAGAACTTGACCGTCATAGTGCCATTGACGACTTGCTGGCATAAAATTCTTTTTGGATTTTAATGCTCTTTAGTATTGCGCATTTTCGGAAGTTCATATGCTTCTTTAGTGTTTCTGCGCTTCCTAAAATTGGTGCACGATATAGTATGGTGCATAGTGTACAGTACGCATCCACCTCGTCCTTTAGAAACTTCCAGACAATGTGGTGGAGTGCTATGTACAACTAACAGTATCTCCCGATATGTAATCTTCATCCTAGATCAAAATTATGATCATAGTCGAATGGACTATCCCTATATCTCTTCCATCATGATCAAGGTATTTGGTTTTGATAAGAGGGGTCGGATCTAAAAGCTCTTTTGCGTTTAAAAGATCCTTATTCAAACTATGTTTCTATATGTAAGCTATGCTCATTCTCATTCATATGAGCGTGTAAGCTCGGGACAAAATTAACCTTTCTCTGAACTATATCAGACAGTTGCAGGCTATGCTCATTCTCAGTCAAATATAGAGTGAGTGTGTGAGCTCGGGACAGAATTACTTTTCATCTGAGCCAAATCAGGCGGCATTCTGATGATTTAAGCTGGAACCCACTTCGTGGTCCCCTTCGCACTTATTCAAACTATCTATCTGTTTTAATGAGCGGTAATAGTATTATAATTTTCTTAATACTCTGCTACATATCCCTAATTGTCTTTGAGGGATTATGGCGGCAATCTTCCATATTATTATACTTTACTATTCTTCATCCTCCTGGATGGGATTATTCAAATGTTATCTACGTCATGTTTTATTTAAACATGCGGGTCCTTTTTGCAAAATAAATCCTTCGAGTCTATGTGAACTCGTATTTGTGTTTACAAATTAAATGAGTAGTGGTGTGGCGTTCTGCTGCCTATATATTCAATATTTAAAATTCTCGAGCTTTGTGCTCCTTCATAGTATTCAAAAATCTTGAGCTTTCTGCTCCTCTTAGAACATTAAAAAATCTTGCGCCCTTTTGCGCGTATTCCATATCAAGGTGGAAACCTTTTACATCTTCAGTGTTCTTTATTCTTTGTTGGTGACCTTTTCTCGAAGGTATGGTCTTCTTTGGCATTCCTATTGGTATTTGGATTCTTCAAAGGTATTTTCATCTTCAGAAATTTTCTTAAGTACTTTAGGATTCCTCAAAGGCATTATGTTACTTGCTCGGCATTCCTCTTGTGGTACCTTGGGATTCTTCGAAGGGTATGGTACTTCCCCGGCATTCTTCCTGAATACTCTGGGATTCCTCGAAGGCATTGTTTCTCTTCTCTGGTATTCCATTTGGGTACTTAAGAAATTGTAGTAACCATATCTGTGGTTTTCAGTAATTTATAAGGCTGAATTACTCTTAGGCCTTCAAAAATAATAACTAAATAATTAAATAGGGTGCTTTTACACTGTGGCTGGTTCCATAGCCTTTTAGCCCCTTTCATATCTTTCTAATGCTCCTATTAGAGCCAATTTCTTAAACTTCTTATTCAAAATGTGTTTTTTTTGTTTTGTGCCATATATTTCTTTGGTAATACAGTTTTGATGATCTCATTATCTCATAAATTATACCAGCACAAATATATAAATATATATATATATATATATATATATATATATATATATATATATATATATATATATATATATATATATATATATATATATACATACATATATATATATGCCATAACTAATTTTATTTAGTATATTATACTATATATATATACTATTTATTTTCTTTTAATATAAAAATTCCTTAAATGGGTTCTTCTCCGGGTGTATCATACAATGAAACATTTCCTTCGGTAATAACAAATAAAATTAATGCAATCGCGTTTTGTTATTTTGGCAAAGAACAAATAAAAATTAAAGCAATCACCTTTTTGTTCGTTTTTTTGGCAAAGAGCAAAAGTGGAGAAAAATTTCTCTTTATTTTATTAATTTTAAGAATTTTTAAGGATTTTTCACTTTGTATGTGTATCAGCGTTATGATATACACACACTCTAGCTTTTATGTTTTTCTCTTACATTGTTTTCCATATATGTATATATATATGTATATATATATATATATATTATATAATATATATATGTATATATATATATATATATAACTATATATATATATATATATATATGTATATAAATGAAATATATATATATATAATAATATAATAATAATAATAATATATAATATAATAATATATTTTTTTAATATATATATAATAATAATAACTATATATTATATATATATATAATAATATATATATATATATAATATATATATATATATATATATATATATAATATATATAATAATAATATGAAATATATATATATAATAATAATAATATATGTGAATATGCCTCTGATAACAATCATAATAACAATAATAATAATATAACAATATACACAATATCAACTGTTATATTTTTATTCTATGTATATATATATATATATATATATATATATATATATGATTCTGGTGTCGCGTTGGGTCAAGACGTGTTTGCAACTGGAAGGAACAGAAGAAAGGAGCAGGGAAAACATCTAGAAAGAGAAAAATCTGAAAGACGTGAAATACTCTCTCGGAAAAGATTGGAATAAAGTTGTAAAGTTAAAAATGATCAACTTCCAAGACAGAAGAGCCTTTGAAAAATAATCAAATTAAAATATTTTCGCAACGTTAATTTGAAAATTTTAAAAATTAAGGAAAATTAAAATTAATCAACGTCAAATTTTAAAAACTGTGAAGTAACAAATGTTTATTGTTACGTGTTCTTTTGAAAAATATAATTATAACCAAAGACAAAACAGTGATATTGTGAATATTGATAATTATAGCATAAGAAGTTTGTACAACCCTGACATCAAAATAGCTAGTCTCAAATGGACTCTCGATTAAAAAGGCTTGTGACTCGGAACATCCTACAGTTGTTTTCGTCTTCTCTTGCACAGCTGTGGATTAACGTATTAAAATACCTGCAGCTAACGCCATCCGCCAACATGTGTGTTCTATACAATGTAGTGATAATAATGACAATTAGTGCTAACAGTGATAGTGATAATAGTGTTATTAATGTTATTAGTGTTATTAATTAATGTTATTGATAATAGTTCTAGTGTTTGTGATGAAAATATTATTAATTATTGATATCAATATTATTGATAATAGTGCTAGTGATGAAAATATTGTTAATGTTAGTAGTTATATATTTGTGTGTATTTATGTATGTATATGTGTATATATATGTATTTTTTATTTTTTAGGTATATTATATTTATTTATATAAAAGCACCCGGTAGCTCAGTGGTAGAGCACTCGCCAAAGAAAGCGAGGGTCCCAGGTTCGCAACTGGTCGGGTGGGAGAATAGCAATTCTCTCCTTAGGCTTAGCTCCGTCCTGCTCCGGAGGTTAAAGGGGTACCCCCCCTCCTTGATTAGGGCCCATGCCCGAGAGGGTGGTTTTTATTTTTTTAAAAAAAAAAAAAAAAAAAAAAAAAAAAAAATATATATATATATATATATATATATATATATATATATATATATATATATATATATATATATATATATATATATATATATATATATATATATAAATATATATATATATATATATATATATATATATATATATATATATATATATATATATATACAATAATATATATATATATATATATATATATATATATATATACTATATATATATATATAACTATATATATATATATATATATATATATATATATATATATATATATATATATATATATATATATATATATATATATATTATATATATATATATATATATTTTTCATTTTTTATATAAAAACCATATATATATATATATATATATATATGTATATATATATATATATATATATATATATATATATATAACATAACATATATATATATATATATATATATATATATATATTTATATATATATATATATATATACATTTAAGATTTTTGAAGAATTTCATTGCATGACAACACTGGATATGAGGAATCGTTAAGATTATCTTTTTATAGAAAATATTGACTGAAACAAATTTTGATCTCCTTTCTTATTATTAATGGGAAACTAAAGATTTCTTTATATTATTTATTGTTCCGTTTATACGGATGTTATATGAGTTACATTCTCCATGTTTGTCCTCATACTATATTAATTCAGATAATACAAAACAAACATAGAAAAAAGCTCATTTTTAAAAATCTTAGTCATAATATACATAAATTTTACATTAATACTTTTATGTGAATTCTTTCCACAATTACCATTAATATGCTTAAAATTAGGCTGTATGGAAATTTTTTGGTGTGACACATCTATATATATATATATATATATATATATATATATATATATATATATATATATATATATATATATATATATATATATATATATATATATATATATATATATATAGATATATAGATATATATATAAAATATAAACCTACTTAATACTATAGGTAGAGACCCTATATTGCAATTGGTCTCTGCTGTGTGACGCCGCACACTTAGTGGTTACTTATTAACTTGTTCTCTACATCTACTCCTTCAGAGGGCATACTTCCGTCAGTTACGGTAGGCACGTTTTCTTCTCCCTTTTTATTACGGTTTCCTTCCGGATGCAATATTCTTTCTCGAATAATATTGATCCTCCCTCTACCTTCTTTGATGCTTCCTGCATCCTCTTTAACCGTGTGTTGGTCAGAAGGCGGTAAGATGTCAGAGAAATGAGTGTGCTCACACTCAGGTGAATATTGATACGAAGCTTCAAAAATCCTTCTTATTTCCTCTTCTTCTTTGTCAGAAAAGAATATTCGGTCTCCGACGACTGGGTATCGGCACTAAAACCACAACCGTGTATCATATGGTCATAAATAGGTGAAGAGTCACCAAAATATATTCTTTCCTCATCACTTAATATTATAGGACTTAATTCGTCCTCCTTCGGCTCTTCCGCTGAACCGCTTGTGCTTGGTTCAGGAAGATCTTTTTCGTTTTTTGCCCATGAAGAGTATGGCCTTTTATCTACCTTTATTTCTATTACTACTGGCTATTCATCTTTGGATGAAGCGATCTCTACATAGGATTTTTTATGCTTAACTTTCGGGCTATATCTTCTCTCACTTCCATATATCGGACTTTGGTAATAGCGTCCTCTAAAATGGTATATTTTATCTTCCCACCTTCTGGGGGCGTCATCCCTTTCTTCGTGTTCATTAGATGACCCACTTTGCTGGGATTCGTCTTGGAGTCTCATGCTCCCATACCTATTTCCTTTATTTACATTACGCTGCTTAACCCTGCTTATCGGGTCATCTCGATCATAGAGGTCGGAATTCCGAGAGAGCCTTTTATTATCCTTCTCGTAAGGCGTTCTGCTATTTTCTAGGTCACTTTCTCTTCCTCTTATCTTGCCAATATCCCTCGACCTTGTAATGGCCCTTAGCGGCTTTGGGGGTGTGCTGTTCCTGCTCCTCCGTACAATCCTACTGTCTCTCTCCCTTTTGGCTTTCTCCTCTTCTTCTTTCCAACATTCGTATTTCTCTTTTTCTTCCCTCATCTTTTCTATTCTAGCTTTCACTAATATACTCATTATTTCATTTTTTCTCTTCTCCCATCAAACTTTAGGTACTTCTCGCACCAATCAAATACACGTGCTCTTTCTCTCTCAATTTTGTACTTTTCACTTCTACCCGTAGCCATTTTATTTCCTTCTAAGTATCAATTTTCCTTGACAATGTATCGTGTTGTGGTGTGTAATTTGCGTGTTTTATGTGCTATCAGTATTTTGAGGATGCCTCCTCTCCTTCTAATAGGGTTAATAATTTCAAGAAGCCTCCTGCTACAGTTCTAAAATTTGGCTCTTAAATTACTGTTTTTACACTATCCTTCCTTCGTAATTTCTTTTCTCATCCTCCATACACACAAAAATAAACATATATATATATATATATATATATATATATATATATATATATATGTATAATGTAATATGTAATAATAATAACCAACAATAATAATAATAATAATAATATATATATATAATATATATATATATATATGTATATGTAATAATAGCATAATAATAAATAATAATGTATTTAATAATATAATAATGTATATAATAATAATAATAATAATAATATATATAATAATAATAATATATGTAATATATAATAATATATATATATAATAATATATAATAATAATAGCAATATATATATATATATATATATATAATATATTTAATAATAATGTAATAATAATAATATTAATAATAACAATAATAATAATATATATATATATGCTAACTCTTTCAACAATAATAACAACAATATGTATAATATGTAATAATAATATGTAATAATAATAATATAATAAATAATAATATATGTATGTAATATATATGTAATAATAATAATAATAATATATATATATATCTTCTTATATATATATATATATATATATATATATATATATATATATATATATAAAATAAAATTAAATCTTGACCTACTAACTTACTTATATAACTTTGTAAATAGTACAAATTTCCTTTTGTCTTTACCGGATGTGATACAGGATGTCTTGTGATAAAAGTTCTTTTAATAGCCTTTTGTCTTTGTTTATACTTTAACAATGAATGAATTTCTACTATAGTTGTATTTTACAGTAAAATAAATATTTGATGATAAATTATTATTATTATTAATTTACTTTGGGAGAAAATGTTCAGAAAAATAATAATAAATAAAAAAAAAGGTTTTAAATTTTCACGTTCTTTTATTATGGTAATTGATTGGGATTTATTATAATGGCAAGTGATGGGAGTATTTTTTTTTAGTGTGGGAATTTATTTATATTATATAAATATTATAAGAGTGGTTTTAAGAGTTTTATCTATATAAAGATGTTATAAAAGATAGATACGAAGGAAAATTTTAGAGGGCCGCTATTTTTCTTTTCCTCAGTATACAAAAAGAAATTTTATAAGATATTGACGAGGCTTTGCACCAAAATAAAATTTAGAGAAAATAAAAACAATGATTGTTCCTGACTTGTAATCATTCCAAATCTGCTGCTGATATCCTGAGTTGCCTTAGCGGTGATTATGCGACTTAGCTATTCTGGGTTCGTTCTTCTTTTTAACTCTTTCCTCGGAATGAGCAGTCTGGATTGTGCAAATGTGAGAATAGTCTTACTATGGGGTTGAGAGAAATTTTTTTTTGCCCGTATAAAATTAGTCGCTATAATTTTCTTCTTTCAATATTGGAAAATTTATGATGATTATCTCCGATGAATTTATTCCTTCTATTATTCCTTTGTGATTGCTCCTGATTGAAGATTTTATATTTCCAGTTCCTGCTTTTAGTTCCTTTCTGTGTCCCGGGGATTTCGAGATGAATACACCCTCGATCTGTTCCTACTAGAGGTCTCTTCTTAAGTCTCGTCTACAGCTTTCCGATTCAATTCTTGCCGATTTGGTCGTAATTTCTCAGTGGGGTAACCGTATCCTTCATCATCCTTACATTACATTTCTCTACTCTCATCTTCTTATATCTTCATTCTATTCATATATTCTTCTTCTCATACTCTCTCTTTCTCACATTTCATCTCTCTCATCTACAATAAAAAATATTTATTTTATTTTTTTTTTTTTTTTATAATATTAATCTTTATAAATTTCAATATTATTATAATAATATATATAGGATTATATATATTAATTATATTGAAATTATTATAATTGGATTATTGATTAATCATAATCACTTAATTTAATAAAAAAATTTTAATGCTATACCACACAAAAATATATTTTTATTTCAATAGATATGCTGATCATTAATATAGTTTATGGTTATCTTATAAAAATAACATGCTCACTCCATATTCCTACTTTGCATGAGCATGAGGATACACCTGTAGTTCTCTTTCTCTACTTTAAAAACTTATATTTCTTAATAATATATATTCTTTTGCTGTTTTTATATAGTTTGCTAATGTCACTAAAAATTTGTTCTCTTAGATCGTAGATTTTCATGTTCTAAACTGAAAGATTAATTATTTCGGTTTTTTCTAGAAGATTGAGTGATGAATATATGAAATGGATTTGAGATTATATTTACCTAAAATAAGTTAATACCTAAAACATATCTTAATGATAGTCACCTTTAGAGAGGCGGTCAGTCTTTAAACCAAAACTACGCTAAAAATGTGAGTATTATTTGTTAACCACCACAAGGCTCCGGCCGAATATTTAATAGTGTTCCTAATATCAGTAGTTTATAGAATAGTGATGAGATATTATCTCAACACACATGTTTTAAAAATTTTTAATATATAGGTGAGGACAATAAAATACTGTAAAAACACGGAATCCATTAATTGGAAAAATTAAAATATCAATATGTTATTATTATATTTTATCAGAAGCGACCTTTGTTGATCATCACCGAGAGGCTAATTTCTGTTATCAGTAATATTTGGATAAATAGTATTGGAGATACATTTAAACAGTATTCTAAAAAAAATCAAATTTTTTTTTAAGTAAATCAGTTCTATGTTTCATTTGACATTTTTCCTAGAAGCATGCAGCTGGCAAATTTGTAATAATATAATTAATATAAAAATTACCAATAATTTTAAAATTGATATTTTTATAAAAGGCACTACCCTACTAAATGAGTTACACGTATGACTACACTCTACCATTATTTTGTTGCATTAAGCAATAATTCTTATAAGTAATGGGTAATGTAAGTTTGTTTTAAAGATAAACGAAAGCTAGAACTAGTGTTTAAATTAACAAAAACCTATATTCAATTTAACCTAAACTTTAATGGGTTAAAATGTAAAATGAAAGTAAAATTAAAGAAAAAAAATTGAGGTATACTACTACAATTAAAGTACCTCTAATTAGTAATCATTGTTGAGGATCACTATATTAAACGATTTTACAAAAAATGTATTAATTTTGAAAAAAAATAAAATCGTTGACTCTGTCATCTTTAGGAAAAAATAAATTTAATAAAACCCCTCAATAGTTTTCTTGTTACATTTGAGTTTTATTTATTTATAAAAAAATAATGAATGCGGCTTCAAGATTTGGATTGGTTTAGGAGCATCCTAATTCATATTACAATAAGAATTTAGTTAATTAATGCTATAGATATATTATAAGCAGATTGAAATCGGTCACTTTTATATTCAGGAGTAACAACAAAGGAATATTGCATAACCCCGTGATACTGATACAGTATGGCTTTACATTAAAACATGAGTAAAATGCACTTAATAATAAGTAATTAGAACATTGATGCTTACTGCGTAAGGCAACACCCAGTAAATTGCATTCCGATATATCAACACAAATACTTAGTCATAAATTAGAAGAATTTTCCAGGGTAATATATGGTTGTGAACCCAAGAACAAGCGGGCACGTATGAGTTAAGACGATTATATATTTATTTATAAAAAAAATTTTAAATGAATAAAATAATATTGCAAATATAAAAGTAGAATAAAATAAATAAAAAAATAAAAATAAGAGATAAATAAAATAATGAGAATAAAAATTTTTATATTATATTAGAGTAAAATGAAAAATATTAATAATTGTAGCACCGTGTTTTCTACGCCGAGCTGTCTATAAATCTGTTTTAGCTGATTTTTTACCGTGTAGATGCTGGTGCCGAGTAAGCAGTAGCGCATTACAAAGTTTAGCTACTAGCTTTTTGTATGTATATTAAAATGATTATCCTGTATGCTAACGTAACCTACGTAAATACTAGCTACCATTATTTATTCACAGCAAAAATTTTAAGAAGGAGTAAAAATGAAAGACCTCATTAATCATATATAGCGTCGGGCGGGGTGACTAGTAGCCCGTCCCTCTATAGTGTTAGGAGTGGATTCTCGAGGTGTTCACCACTTCTAAATTAATATTAATATAAAATAATATTAATCTATTTTATATTAATAAAAAAATTTTCACTTATTTTATAGCCACGCGGTAGTACTACAGTTTTATTTCCATTGATGATGATGCTAGAAAATTTTTTAATTTTTTAAAAAATGTTAGAAATAGGTAACAAAATTTCCTTCAATAGAACTTCACTTTTGAAAATGTGAGTTTTTTTAACTTCGTTATAACAATGGAAAATTGTCGATCGATTTTAAATCATGTTTGCCATGGACAACGAGCTCGAGTATGTTAGCTTTAAAACTGGCCAAAGTAAAAATTTTTGATCCAAGCAGTATTAGTTGGCAAAAAAACGGGGCCTAAAACTTGGTCCGATTCACCCCGCCGTATAAAATTGATGGATTATTGCGGGGGCAAACCGGGGGTGGCTCGGACCATCCATTGTTTTGTCGTTATTTTACGTTATTATTATTGACATTTTATAGTTATAATTAATTTTTCTGTTAATAAAAAGTTAACTTATATTAAGGCGCACATTTTTTTTTAAAAAATGAAATTTAATAAAAAAAAACGAGTTCAAAAAAAGTGTCAAAAATTTTTGGTGCGGAGGGGTGAAATCGGACCACCTGTATTTAAGTTCGTATTTTATTTATTCTATTGACATTTTTGATTACTTATTTACGAATTTTTCAATATGATAAATAATTAATTATATAAGTAAAAATAAAATATAAAATTGAAAATTATACGTAAAGTCGATTTAAACAGATCGTCCGAGTCACCCCTCAATGTGGTCCGCTTCACCCCTCCACGGTCAGGTTGAAGGAGCTTTGCACAAATTTTCGAATAACATTTAAAATTTTAAATGACTTTTTATTATATATGATATAATATAAAAAGAAATATACTATATATATAATTTTGTGAAGTTTTTTGTGTGCTTATGCCCGACGATAGGACCTTCTGATTTTACAAAAAAAAAAAATTTCAAAAAAAGTTGCCCTCTAGGGGAGAGATTCGTGATTATAGGAGGAGCCATAGTTGGTGATACCCCCTATATATTGTTGTCCGGACGCTCTTCTGAGCACCCGTCCCGTTAATACGCGAGTTTTCTAGCTTCATTTAATGAGGTTTTAGTCTCTTTTTGCTACTGAAGAAGACCTTTCAAGGAAATGTTTGAGGACGTGCTTCTCGCAATTTTTTCTCATGAGTGATCGTTATACATTTATTGTCAAATTTAGGTTTTAATGTTTAAATGTATATCGGTTCAAGCATTTTCATTTATGGACAACTATATAATAATTAATTTAGTTATTAGAGTATATTTCTTATAATATACTGAATATTTTCATTTTAAGAAAGTGTTGAGAAAAAACCAATATTATATATATTATATATTCGAGCTATTCAGCACATACGCCTAAAGAGAAATAAGTATAAACACACTTTTTTATCTGTATATATATTATATATATATAATTATATATATATAAATATATATATAGTATATAATATAGATATCTAATATATATTTTATATGTTCTTTATATTAGGAAATAAGTCACCAATATGCCTTCCAGGGTAGATAAAGGGAATAAAGTAAAAATTAAAGTAAAAAATTAAGTGAACTATATATATCTAACATAATAAGTATTCATTCTAAAGACAGAAGTATAGTGAAGTAGAGTATATATTACAATACATCAAAGTATTCCGTGTTTTATTTGATTTTCTATACATATGAGGTGAGATTATAGTATTTATACATAAGTATAGTATATAATAATATATTTAATAACTCAGAAAGGTTATAAATGATATTCCATGAGTGAGGATCTATAATAAATCTATAGGTTATAAATATCGAACATTCTATAGAAGTAAGAGGTTCTTCAAAAAGACGTTAAAGGAGAGTTAATGTTTATCTGTATAAGTTAATTATTTATATATAAATAAACTCCAACTATATATATATATATATATATATATATATATTATATATATATATAATATATAGCGTCAGGCGGGTGACTTGCACCACTTTAGGTATAACTTCGTCTCCGACTCTCCCCTAATTCCACTTTTTGGAAATTTTTTTTTTTGAAAATCAAGGATCCTAACATTATATAGTAGGGTTCATAAAGGCACACAAAAAAAAATGAGTTTGTAAATTCTTCAAAAAAATCATATTAGTATTTATATAAAGTTGTTGTAAATATACGCTCCAAGTCACCTCCACCATTGGTGAAAGTGTGTAATGGTGACCACCATTGAGGGTGAATCAGACCATCTGTTTAATATTCCATCTTTTTCACGTATAAATATCAATATTTTAATATTGTTTAATTTTTACTAATTAATAGATAATTATTTTTTATATTAAAATTCGTAATTTATTAGAAATTGAAATTTTTAGTAAGTGGATACATAAGAATGAAGAATAAAAATAATAGGTGGTTTTCCATATGTGAAAACTCTCCTGCATAAAAAAATTTTGGACACTTTTTTTGGAATCGTTTTATTTTTTATTATATAAATTTTCAATTTTTTTATTTTGAATTTTACTTAATATAAGTAAAACGTATTTTATTATATTTAAATTAATTAGTACATAATAAAAATGTCACATAAGTAATAACGTTTAAAATACGAAAAAACAATGTTGGTCGATTTCACCCCTTCAAGGGTCAATTTTTGTTTACTGGTCGGGGTGAATGGCGGACCAATAGGCCCTGTGATTTTTGCCAGAGTAATAGCATGATTTTTGTGGGATGCGAGAAATTGACTTGGCGCAGCTCTTTAAGCTTTATAAGGACAATAACTCGAGTAGTCATTTGACATTCTTAGTTATGGAAAAGATGAAATCCTATACAAATCCACGTCCACAATTTTTCGTTTTAACGAAGCTTAATTAAAAACTCACATTTTCATAAAGTAGAAATTCTATTTTGAAGAGCAGTTTTGTTTATTTGTGACGCCTAAATTTATTACATTTTTTAAAATATAAAAACTTTCTCAAATTAATATGATTCAATGGAGAAGACTTGTAGTGACTACCGCGTAGTCTCCTCCGGACTGAGCGAATGTATGGATCTTTTGTTTATTACTTATATTGCCACATTAGATGTTATAGAGTGGACCAAATCACCCCTCAAAAAAAGGTGGGCCTGGTCATCAGTAGAAAAGCAGAGGGGCCCAGTCACCCCGCCCGCGATAGTTTATATATATATAATATATATAATATATATATATATATATAGTTATATAATAGTTATTTTGTGAGAATATATAATATTTTTACAATATATAAAAAATAGATATATAGTAGTCAGTTATATATAGATTTATATATATAGTATATATATATTATCGGTAAATATATTTGTGATGTGAGCCAATAGAGAATTTGGGTATTTTTTTTTTGTGAAGTAATGATCCAATCCTAATTAATTGGGTACTACAACTCTATGCAAATGCTTCTTCTCAAATTTAAGAGATTTCGAGGATCATCGCTTCAGAAACTGAGGAATTATGATATTCTTTTGAGTAAATTTGAAAAAGGTTATCACAAAGGAAGACCAATAATAAAAATTGCCGCTATCGATAATGGCTTGTCATTTCCTCAGTAGAAAGGATACACTTTCTTCATATTTTTTTTTCCAAAAAAAACTATTTTCATGAAAAATATAAACCTGAAAAATCAAATAAAAATGTGTTTTTTTTCGTTTTTTTCAATTAGTTGTGGAATTTACATGTTTGGTCAAGTATATTTAATTGGAAAACTTAGCAAATGCTCTCAATTTGGACATTTTTTGTGTGCGCATATTTCTTTAACAAGAGGGATGTCCTTGAGTTAGGTGTTCAAAATTTATTGTTTATGGCTCGAGGTTTTCCATTATTGTTTTAGTTATTTTATAACCGTTCTGAATTTTGATATCATAATATCTTTGTTTGTGGCTTCATTAATGTTTTTCTTACTCTGTTTCAACTTTCAGTAACATTTTGTGATCAGTAATTATTTAATTCAGAATTTAGAGAAAGATGCCGATGTGCAAAAAAGATACGTAATTGTACTGTTGTAAGAAGAGAGCAGAAGATTGCAATAAAGACTCCTGCATAAATATAGCGTCAGGCGGGTTAGTTTGATGGGTGACCAAGAGGCCGCCTCTTTAGGAGGAGTGATTCGGTCCATGAAAAACATACTAAATAAAATAACAAAATAATAAAAAAAACAAAACATGTTTTCTCTCATTTACATAGCCCACGCTGTAGTACTAACAAGTAGGTTGGTATGTTAGGATTCATCTTTTTTAATCTCTAGAAAGTATATATTAATTTCGTATATTTAATTTGTATTTAAAAATTATTTTTCAGTGTATCATCGAGTATGTTAGCTTTAAACTGGCAAAAGTTAAATTTTTGATCCAAGAAAAGACAGTAATTAGTGCAAAAAACGGGGCCTTATATCTTGGTGATGGCCGATTCACCCCGCGTAAAAATTATGGGAGGGGTGACTCGGATCCACCATAGTGTGTTTTCATATTTTTACGGTTTAACAAATATAAATTGCGACATTAAATTCCCCAACGTAGTATAGATATAATTTAAATATATTAAAAAGTTACTTATATTAGGTGAAAATTTTATTTAAAATAATGAAATTTTTAGATGAAAAAAAAAGACGAATTGCAAAAAAGTGTCAAAATGTTCCTGAGCGGAGAGGGGTGAATGCGGACCACCTTATTATTTTATTATGTGTGTATTATCATTTTGATATTTATAAAAATTACTTATTACGAATTTTTATATGAGATGATAAATAGATTATATGATATATTATGTGAAAAATTAAATTCCAAGAATTGGAATTTTCTACGTTAAAAGACTCAATTTAAATCAGGATGGTCCGCTTCACCCCTCCACGGTCAGGCGGACTCAGCGTTATTCAAACTTTAAGATAGAGAAACGTTTAATGTATAGTTCGATAGAATTACATTATTATGTTTTTGTTGTGCTTGATTAGCTGACTATAGGGCACGGTGCATTTACAAAAAGAAATAAACCAATTCCAAAAAGTGCATGGTAGGGGAGAGTCGGAAGGGCAGAAACCAAGTATGCCTTAAGGTTAGTCGCGATGTTCACCCCAGCCCAATGCTAACCACCTTATTTGTTGTGTAAGAACGTTGCAAAAGTACTAGTATTTATTGTCTCATTTAATCTGGTAGAGAGAGCTAAGAAAGAATTCTGAAAATTTCCAACTGAAAGGGGTGATTGTTATGCTAAGGCAGATAAGCTTAAGAGTCCTGTTACTGCCGCTGCTCCTTCACCACTGTCATACTCTCACGATACTTCATACAAATGAGATATCAGGCTTATTAGTTATATCAAAATTAAAACCCAAATGCCTTGATGATCCCAGTGATAATAAGCTTGACAGTAGTCAGTACTCAATAGTGACTGGGGGGACTAGTGATTAATGAATCAAAAGTTGATATTCCAAAGCCATATATTTAATTTCAGTCATTTCTTTCATCCTCCTTCTAAATTTACAATCTTGTGGTATTAATTATTAATTTCAATATATTTAAATATTTTATGTTTCACTTAGCAACATCTTCCTTAAGCACTTCGTTGTAGTTTTTTGTCCTTCAGGACTCATTCTTGAGTATAAATAATATATACATTATTATAATTGTAAAAGTAAATTATTAAATTATGATTTATATGATACAAATTAAAAATACATAAGTTAAATTAGTTAAGTAATAGAAATGCCTATCGAGAGACAGCTATATCTGACAAGGGTTAATACCAAATTTTGGGCCATACTGCGGGTAAAAATTGTGTAATGGAAACCAGATTGATTAAGAGAGGTATAATGTGTAAAGGTAGTTTGCTATTTTATAAATCATAAATGTGATAATGTCGGTTCTAATTTCAAGTATCCTCTGAGTTATTTGAAAAATGTTAAGACCAACTACTCCCAAGTTGACAATATCATATTAGCCACTTTATTATTTATATAAAATATCATTAATTGAAAAGAAATGAAAAAACTGAAAAAAAACGAAAAAAGACACATGAAAAAAAAACACGGAAATTTTGGGGAAAAGAGAAGAGAGCGATTTTGGTTGTGCCAACCCTAAATAGGTCAAGATGTGAAATATGTGAGATTCTCTATATGGATAGTGTACATTATGAGATTTATTTTTTATTAATATATAAGATTTAAAATAAAAGTATTAAAGGTGTTGGTAAAAACTTTGAGAGAGAGTTCGGATATAGAATCTGTTTTAATGTACTAAAACATTTAGGTTATTGTGTATGGATAATTTTTAAACTAGTAATATTGTGTTAAAAACTAAAAAAATTTTATTTCATAAAAGTTTTATTATATATACCTATTATTAAAAACATTAAAACTTATTGTTATTTAAAAAAAAAAAAAAAAAAAAAAGTTATTAATTTTTAACATTTATACTAATTAAACAAATTTATTTTAACAAAAAGATTCTTTTTTTTCCATGCTAAGAAGTATTAGCTGTTTTGTGAGACACCTCTCCTCACTACTCAGATATATTAGACATGTACCTCATGCCATCCACTTCACGGCTATCGATCCTGTGCTTGAAATGGTTTCCAAAAATGGCACGATTGTATCTTCTGGCTGGTATCGCGGATACCTGCACCTCTATCAACATCAATAAAGCCCTGTAAGATGCTCTTCTTGGGTGTGCCATAAGTCGCCTGACAACACTCTACCTGGTCTAGTTGTGAGCTGACTGGTAACTTGTTCTGGGCAGATCTGCAGAGAGGAAATAGAGTTTATGTTGTCAATTTATTTTATATGGATGCACCACATTATATTCAAAGACATTAAATATAGTAATAAGTAATAAAAATGGGAACACACTATTATTAAAAACATACAAAAAAAGGTTATTTAAGTTTAAAGGATATTAGTGACTCATATTTACCCCAAAAGGTGTGAAACCTTAAATATTTATACAAACGAACATTAATGTAAAATTATGTTAGATGAAAACTCTTACCTTTATACACTGTTCATTATGGTGTTAATTGGAATTTCTGAAAGCTTCACTATTCAAGACTCTGGAAGTCTTACAATTCTTTTTTGGAAATTTCAAAATTAAAATAGTGCAAAGGGAGGAATTTTTTCTTTGTTGTTATTATTGCCATTTATTTAATTAAATAACTACAATTCCATTTATTTCGGTAATTAGTAATAAAAGCTAATAAAAAAACCATATTTGGTAACTCTTAGGTTTCTCTATTATTAAAAATAATATGTTCAGTAGATTGAACAAGAGGTGTACTCTGTTATTTTTTCCGCCATTGAAGCGCATATGCCTCCCCTTTTGACGTTGTACTGTGTTTATACGTGGATATATTATATAGAAGAATTGATAATATGGGATACGTGAGTATTCCCCAAGGAAAATAGTTAGTTTGAAATAAGTTCAATAAGTATTCATGGTCTAAGTAATGAGTATGAATATATATATAGATAAAGGGGGGTATATATATATATATATATAATATATAAAGTATTATAGTATATATATATATATATAGAGTACATTATATATTGTATACCATTTAATGTATGTATTGAGTATATAATAAATTTAGTATAAGTAGTATAAGAAGGCATGTATTACTATATATAGATATTAAATTTACTATGATTTAATATAAATAATTAGTATATATTCAGAGGGGAGTAGGTATTGTAGGGGTTAATCTGATATTACCACTATATTTTATAGGTGTGTATTTCTGTAAATTTATAATAAATAGTATAATAATTTAGTATATAGTATATGAGGGATATAGTAATTATACTATATATTATATATATATTTTCAAAAAAAAACATCCCCCACCTGAATCCCTCCCCAAGATTAACCAATCCCCTACATCCCAGATGTTACATTTCTGTTCTCCTCCTTTACACCACGCTTACTAACCTGGACCACGTATCACTGAACCTACATTGGACCACCTTCCTATTCTTATTTCTCTAAATTCCCCACATCTCAATCCGCCCCAAAAAAGACTACCCACATACACTAACTACAAAAAGCAGAACTGGCCTTGCATTTACACCTCCACCCATTATCGAAGAAACACCATGATCAAAAGACCCGAAAAAAGAAAGTGTAGCAATCGAGACATTACAAACAATCCCTCCACTCAACTTCCTATCATCACTTAAACAAGATCCGATATTCAAAAAAGTCAGTGTAAAGATCTCAGCAAGACCGTCTATATACCCCAAAGGCCACAGAGAAGAGAGATACACTCTCTCTGATCATGCCAAACTCATGAAAAACAGAGAACTCCCACCGAAAAACTTCAATCCCGATTACACACTCCACACATTTCAAAGCCAAATGAACAAACCGAAACGCTCAAATCTCCAGACCTGCATAACTATCAAACCTACTTTACCAATAAGTAGTTCGAGGGGAATTAACTTACAAATAGCAAAGATATCTCATCGAATATAGACAATAATGAAAAGCTGGCAAGTGCATCAAAAAATTAAAACGATGAGCATTCTCATGAAGAGCGAACCCCCCACAATCCACGGAACCCGATTCCCTGATGTACCCAAATATACTCCCTCCCTTTACCAACGCAAAACAAGCAAACCGATAGTCTTGACTAAACATATATTGCAAAGCGATTCTCACGGAAACCTACCCATCCCTTGGGATAAAATAGGAAATAAAAAAAAACACATAGCAGAAAACGTGCGCAATTAGAGCCACAACCCTCTCTCCCACCCCCGAGTCCAACAGAGAACCAACTTTTGATATATAGACCAGATTTAAAACTCAAATAATTTGCATATGAAGCAACAGGATCCAGAAGACGCTCAATACTCACAAGACCTACATTTAAAACACCTTGGAGAAAAAGGAGTCCTCCTAAGATGAAAATCAGTGAAAATCTGTCAAAATCGACTGGAGTAACAAGAATTGATGATTACGTCCATATATGAAATAAGTCATTTCATTTCAATCCAAACTCAAAAACCAAATAAAAAGACCCTAACTCCCCCTCCTCCTACCGCACATAATTTCTCTGCTTTGCTCCATTAGGAAACTACTTGAGAAAAATTAATTACTAATTACAAAATTCCCACCCCATTACTCTCCCAGATTTCCAACACGGATCAAAAGCAAACGCGTGCGTCTACAACCGAGTAGCCCTCACCTCCCACTTACACGACACAGTTGCGATTGAATGGATTCAACCTGAATCCCACTATCTCCAGCAAGATGTCTAGTACATCGAGCGTGCAATAGCACTAAACAACAGCAATTTCCAACACAGTCCCCACACATTTCCTTATTCAAAAAATCCTTCCATCCCCCCTCCCCCCGGGTAAATAATGACAAAAAATTGCTCGCTAACTTTTCATTCACTTAAATTTTTTTGCTAAGGTCCTCCAGTTACAAATCCAACCTCTCTCATTCTATCAAATTACAAAATGCATAATTGTCTTGCCAATTATTCTCTCTCCATTCTTGTTTGTTCAACTTTTTCACAGCAGAATCTACCCACCCCTTTGGTAACTTGAACACAAGCCACACAAAATAGATAATTAACTTACACAGACGACAGATACAGTCTAAATAAAATTCCCAACACCCCAGAATGTAAACATAGGCCACCACAACTACCCAGGAAATATGTTACATCTATTAGAAAAATTGGTTAACCTTCCTAACAGAATTGCACAGCATGCCCCCCTTAAATCCTCCATTACTCTTTCTTAACTACTGACCGTCACCAATCCTCCCCCATCCTATAATGCACTCTGAAACAATAACCTTCCGGTCCTCACTAACCAACTACTCCCCAAATTTAGAAATTATTGAGACGTAATGCCGTATGACACTCACATTATTGATTCTCCCCCCTTCGACCAAATCACTTTTCAACCCGACGTAACTAAACACCCTCGGGACCGAACCCTTTCTCATCATACTCAGCACAGAAAAAAGCACAGCTCACCACGTACTAATTAATAAAACAAGCTCCTATAGAACAAATCGTAAACGATATGCCCTCACCAGGCATGGTTCCAGCCACTCTCAAATCGAACACAAAATAAACTTACAAGTAATTCTCAAAACACAGCCCTCAGAAATTATCACAGGTTGCACAAAACCACCCCAATCCAAAAAAACGTTGGAGTTTTACACGACGAAACTTTCGATCCTCCTCGATCTCCACCACACCTGGAGGATGTGGGACTCTATATATTTATCAAAAACCCCGTTAAATCGACATCCCAGCCCTTAGTCAGCAAATTCTCTTCAACCCCCCCCCCCCCTGACAAAGAACCAAAATCCCCCCCTTCTTCACCAGTTCAGTTATATTACAGCTCAATTCTATTAACAACATAATTCCCCCTCCCCTTCTCAATTAGGTCATGGATTAGCATATCGCGATAGCACAAGATCTAACGAACACGATACCGTTCAAATAGACGCCAAAGATTAACAAGTATTGAGCGTAAACACCCCTTCCCCAAGACCTTCCCTAGGGAAGAAACGCTGTGCCAGAACAGGGCCAGAATCCGTACCGATCGGCACCGGACAAATGGGTCACCACCCAAAAACTCGAATGCAATTATAAATAATAAATTTTCGAAAATCTTATGATAATGTCACTCTCCCCGACTTGGCACAAGTTAGTGTTTATTAATTGCCCAATGGACAAAAACTAAGAAGTACCTCCTTCTGGGGTGCTCTGCTCTCAACGGCCCCTGTGCCCTATTTCTCTTAATCTGTCACTTCTCGAACCTGTGGGGAAAAAGAACCGCCCAAGTTGGCCGGCAGTCGTTTGGCTTCTGGAGGATGTGTTTAGTGCGACCATCCATTAAGATGGGGAGCGCAGAAAGTAAGTACTTGTAGACAAGTCTAGATAGATACTTAGGATTATTCAAATATCTGAATATAACAAAGTATAAATCCATCGTATTCGGGAGCACTCTGAATCGAAACAACCTTGCCTTCAACATATATATTTTAATAGGATTAGGGGTGTTACTAGGTAGTAAGGTTAGAATATATATAAGAATAATAGGTATAGTATCAGTATAGTTATAATTATATATATGGATATAAGTAAAATAGTATATGAATATATATATATAGTATATATTATATATATTATATATAATAATAATAAATAGTATATATATATACGTTTAAAGTAATTGCAGATATATCATAATCTTGATGAAAAGTGAGAAACCTATTGTATTTGTGATGGCAAATTATATTTTGTATAAGGTATTAAAATTAATGAGTAATATATAATAGAATAATATTATAGTATAGTGGGTAGAAGATGAGGAGGATCTTCGTGGTATCTAGTTCATAGAGATATTAATGTATATATATATATATATATATATATACTAATATTATATATAATGTAGTGTGGGTATAGTGTAGTAGGGATATAATAGTTATACCGGGAGTATGAATACAGATAGTATATAACCGGTATATATAAATATATAATCGTGGATTTACCATGATTTTCTAATAAATTTCAGCATGATTTTAATTTGAGGAACTCAGTATTGACCTGTGTATTGAATATATAGGTTATTAATATGGAATTTGATTCAGGTAGCAATTCTTCAAATATTGAAATTATTGAGAATAAAAAAGCTCCAAATGACTCGGAATTTGTTTCAGCTTGTAACCTTATACAAACGGTAAGATTTTTCATATTTTTTTTTTGAAATTATTAAGGCTATTTCTAAGAATTATTTTAATTTCCAAGGTGTTGGCCTAGTATAGGTAGTTCATGTACTTCAGAGCTCACAGAAATTTTTATTCATTGACCCTCTTTAGGGAAATATGTATTTTTTTTATTATTATTATTATTCTGCCTCACAAATTGGCTTTCACTTTGTTTATCTTAGGTCCACCCATTCCTTCCTCAAACTTTAGTTGATAAATTAGGAACCAAATATTCTGGGAATAGGTTAGGTGTTTGTATGTGTGTTGCTGACTATATGACTAGGACTGGAGCTCATTTGGCATTTGCTGATGGCCTTCTAAGTGGAGACATTCCTACTCATTGCATTTAGTTGTCAGCGAGGTCTAATTATTCCATTCCTTCCAAGAATAATAAAATTAATGTCAAACGATTTTAACGTTCTCATTCAGACTATTGTATTACATTTCTTGGTAATGGTCCGGAAAAAGGTAACCCTATCAGATATTGATTATTTTTTCTGATAATTGTCATTTTTTGGATATCTGTGCTACCCATATATATATATATATATATATATATATATATATATATTAACTAACTATATATATATATATATATATATATATATATATATATATACCATAAATAAATTTTTACTATACTATATTGTTATATATATATATATATATATATATATATATATATATATATATATATATATATATATATATATATATATATATATATATATATATATATATATATATATATATATATATATATATATATAAACTTTGCATAATATTTTTAATATATATATATATTTTAAATGTACTGGAACCTTAATTTTTTAAAAGTTCTGGTTCCAGCTGGTATTTACCTGAACTTTACACTTTTTCAAATTTTTTTTCAAATTTTTGGAATGGTTTGCTGCTATGTTGCACAATACTCACAGCATTTACGAGAGGATTAGATAGGTATATGTATGGTATGGATATCATATAGTGTAGTTTGACTGAGCCTAAATTGGTGGGATTTTAGTTAGTTATTAAAGGTTGAACTGCATGCTATAACAATGACAGTGGTCTTATTAAATACTAGTAGTGTTAGCATGTACCTTAGCTATGGTTTTTGTTTTTGTTTGAACAATTTTTCAGTATGCTAGGAAGCATTTAAGCAAAATTTTTCAAGAATTCTAATTCAATAATACAAATATAGAGGAGGATCCAATACTGGAGATTTTGGGACCTCATTTTAGCCCCCACCTAAAAATGGACATGAAATTCTTAATTTTCAGACAATTCTGATGGGAAAAAAAGCAAACCGCAGCTTTTTTTTTTACCTCTAAAACGTCATTTTCGGGTGTTTTTCTGTGTCTGTAGTCATTGTTTTGGCATTTTCATTTTTTTCAGAACCTAATTTTTTGACATTTTTTCGTATCAACTTCTACAATTTTTTTCAAAATGCTTTCAAACTTGAAATATGCATAGATGGGTCTATTACGCACAAAATGCACAAAGTAGTTTTTTGATTTTTGGAAAATTGTGCTCAGCAAAGTTGAATTTCAAAACCTACTTTTTTTTTTTTTTTAATTGCTGAGCACAATTTTTCAAAAATCAAAAAACTAAAATGCGCATTTTGTGCGTAATAGACCCATCTATGCATATTTCAAGTTTGAAGTCATTTCGGAAAAAAATTGTAGAAGTTGATATGAAAAAATATCCAAAAATTAAGTTCTGAAAAAATGAAAATACCAAAACAATGACTACAGAGACAGAAAAACACCCGAAATGATGTTTTAGAGGTCAAAAAATGCTGCGGTTTGCTTTTTTCCAATCAAAATTGTCTAAAAATTAAGATTTTCATGTCCATTTTTAGGTGGGGGCTAAAATGGGGTCCCTAAATCAACAATATTGGATCTTCCCCTAATTTAATAAAAAACTTTTGCTGTAGAGTTAAAATATAATTGAAGGTTTATTGTAAATAAGTAATAATTAACAAAAAAATGAAAGGCTTAAATGCATGAATAAAAGTTTGAAACCAATTTTTTATTCTTTTTCTTTTATACAAATTTTCTTAAGCTTAACATATAATGAATATAATTTATGAAACGTGTCACCACCAAATTTCAGATAAAATGTATTGTGTAGTAAACATAAATGATCAATAAAATAATATAACATTGGTACCCAACATCGAAAGTCTAAACAAGTATATATATATATATATATATATATATATATATATATATATATATATATATATATATATATATATATATATATATATATATATATATATATATATTTATATATCACTATATATATATATATATATATATATATATATATGCTATCTTTCGAATAAATTTTATTGTTTTGAATATTTTTCCCAATGAGGAAGAACCTACTAGGAAAGTAATTATCCGGTTACCCGGCTGGATAACAATGATATCGGCGGATGCCTGGATATAAAACTTGGCTGGATACGGATAGTTGCCTTTTGAGATATATCCGGCCCATCCTAATATGTATATGTATATATATATATATATATATATATACATATATATATATATATATATATATATATATACTCTATATATATATATATATATATATATATATATATATATATATCAACTGAATCTCCTCGGTCAATGCAGTCAGGAATGTTTTCCATACATCCTAAAACGGTTGTTAAACATGATCCACCCCTTTTAAAACCATGCTGGGAGTCCCACATTATCTTGTAACATCTGAATGTTTCTCTATATGACCTTTCAGTAGTTTTCCAAAAACTTACAACTAGAGATATTAAGGTTAGGTTAGATTTATAATTTCCCAAATCTTCCTTACTACCTTTCTTATAAATAGGCACAATGCATGCCGTTTTCCACTCCTCTGATGTCACCAAACTCCATTGTAGCTCAAATCACTCAGGATGCTCAAACCCATCACAGACATGAGTTCAAAACCTTAAGACAATGTCTTTCTATGTATGAAGTGATTATAGAGAATGGGAATTTTATTGTTGAAAAGGATGTTTTATTGTATATGTTGGCTTTGACTATATTATTTTTAGTGATGTGTGAGTATTGAGATTAATTTAATAATGAACTTTGCCATTAACTGAATTAATTACAGAAAATCTCTGACAAATGGCAACTTTTTTTTGTGCCCACACAGTCAACTGGGTTTTGGTATTCAAACTCAAGCCCTTAATGTGTGAGTAAAGCACATTATCCACTGGGCTATATCATGATTTTTGATATTAGTAGTTAAGCAGCAATTTTAATAAAGGTATGGCGCGCGTCACTTTTGCTCTCCAGCTCCCCCTCCTTTGGAACATACTTTACTCTTTGCTTGCATGTGCAGCTTTCTTTCCCAACGATGCGCTCAATATCACGGCTGTGGTTGATGGAGCTACTGCTTTTCTGTCAACCAGTAGGTGTTCCTCTGGTTGCGGTCTTATCTTATTTACTTTATTCCTACTTTTCATTAATGATTATTTCTCACCTGCATCTAACTCTATCACTGCATATGCCGATGACTCTACGACCCTTCATAGCTTTAACTCGAGCAGAGTTTGCAAGCACTGCTTTTACTTCACAGAATTGCCTCTCACCAAAATCTTGTCTTTCTGATTCTATTCATGCTGATCTGGATGAGGTACCGATTGAAGTCTGTCTCTGCAACCTTGTGGAAATTCAATTTAAACTCAGCTTCTACAATCTCCCTCTCTAAAACGCATTCTAACTATATCTTTCGACGGTTCTCGTCTCTCCTGTTTATTTCAATGCATAAACATCCTTGGCTTTAACATAAACTAAAAAGTGTCTTGGAACTCACATTACAACGGTTACTAGGGCGGCCTCAAAAAGAAGCAGGGAGTTCTGTTTAGACTGCAAGACTTTACCTCTTTTCAGTTACTCCAGCTATACAAGGGGGTCTCATCCGCCACGCCTTGTAGCGTTGCTGTTCCCTCACTATCTGGGGGCTCTGGTAGTTTGAACCGGCCTTTGGACAGGGTCGAGTCAAAAGCCGAGAACTTATAAACTAATGTGTACTTTCCAGTTCATAGAGCCTCTATCGTTGCGGCGCAGTGTTGGTGCTTTTTATCTCTTTTCTATAGGTACACAGCGGCAGGTGTTCGAGAGACCTTATCAGCCCTGCCTTTACGACGCCCTCGCACAAGGGGTGCTGTGTCTGCGCACGAGTTTTTTGTGGATATTGGTAACTCCAGGCTAGTTCGCTGCGGTGCTTCCTTCTTTTCTGCCACATCTGTTCTGTGGAATTCTCTTCCATCTTCTGTGTTCCCTGCTGAATTTAATCTCCCTCACTTTAAAGCCTGCGTCTGTGCTCATCTGCGTAATTTGCGCTAGTGGATGAAACTTTGGTGTGCAACACCCCCTCCCTGAATAGGGCTCTGCCCGTGAGTGGTGGTGACAACTGTAAAAAAACAAAAAAAAAACAAAAAAAAAACAGCAACTTCTGAACACTCTGCAGTAGGCAAGTTATTTCACTGAAATGCATCTTCATTGTTTCTACATTGTTTGCTTTTATTCTGGAGTAGGATGTGTGAATATCATTATAAAGTAAATAAAAAATAATTTATAATGTTGTTTACAAATGCATTTGTTTCTTTTGTCATAGATACTTGCTGGGTCAGAACTTGATAATTCTTTGATCGCTCAATCATCTGAAAATGTTTCCACTGAAGATAATGTTTTAAATATAGATGATATTATCAAGACTTATCAATATTCAGATGAAGAAACTAATTCAGTAAGTAAATTCTATTAAAATAATATTAAAAAAGGTTGTTTTTAAAAAAAAAAAAAGAACCAATGGCACATCTTAACTCGCACATGTCTTCGTTCTTTGTTGAAGAAAGGAAAGAGTTAATGTGGTTCAAATTGCCTTAGAAGAAATAGGAAACTAAACATTCCCTGAAGGAAATAGGAAACTAGACAGTCCCTAACTATAGAGAAGTTACATATATGCAAACAGACAGAGTTCAATATACAATTTATTTATTTATTTTTTTTTTCACAAAGATTTTTAATTAGTTTATTCTTGGAAAGATTAATCACTTTCCTGTACCATTTTTAAATTTAACAATTTTTAAGATTGTTTTAGGATTATATGAAAAACCTTCTTCATAAGATATTTATTTTCTACTTTTTAAAATCTTGATTAATTGATAAAAAAGTATTGTTTAAGTTGCAATGATTGTCGTTTAGACAAAGTTTTCAGATAATTATCCTGTACACTGATTTATGCACAATAGATACAAAATCAAATATAAGTTTATTGTACATTTTGTAAATTCCATGTTAGTTATCGAGGTTGGCAATATAAAACTCACCTGTTATATTTTGCTATATATTTGTAATTTTGAGAAAAAAAGCAGATTAATAATAAAATTTAATAAATATACCCTTTATTATACAGGATATAAGTTACCATTTATTACTGCCATGATGATTTTGCACTCGTGGTTGCGAAAATAAGATCCGATTCTTAAGTGTTCCAAAACATAATTACGCACGAAACTCTATATCAAGCAAATAAAATTAAATATATGAAAACATTTATTTCTTTAAAATAGAACAAAAAAATTCCTTTTCATAATATATATAATGACTAATAAGTAGCCAAATTAAAATTTATTTCATAATTGTTTCTATACTTTGATGATCTTTGGCATATTCTTCAGCTCCTTGTTTGCTTCTCAGTTTATTCCATACAAGACAAAATGTGTAGATCATCTAAATAGAATGTGAACTTGCAGAACAGTACTGAATTATCATAAAAAAAAAATAATAAGAAAGCCTTATTTAAGTTTATTATTTCTTTCATCATTTTACAAGCTTTCAAAACCTAGAAAGATTCCCATTTTTAGTAATATTTTGTCAAATATATGAACAGAGAAGATGTTCGAGCTATAAACTGTACCTAATAAACTAATTCACAATTTAGTTTAAACATTAACAGCCACAAATACAAATAATCATATAGTTACCCTATGTCTTTTGAGGTATCAAGATATTTAAAATATTAATGGCATTTTGGGAAGAGAAAAGATTTCAGCATTTGGACTTTGGATCGAATCTCTTGTATTGGAGTCAAAGTATAACACTTTTAACAAGATGGCTGCCACTCCAAGGTTAACTGTATCTGTATTGTTTTAACCACTATTCCTAAATTTCTTTTAGCATCATAATTGAATGCTTAAATTCCAATTCTCATAATTTTCACTCATAAACCTTTTTTTTTTTTTTTTTTTTTTGTATTGTGTTTGTGTCTGTCGTAAAAGTTTTTGGGTTAATGTCAGGGCTGCAGAGGTTCGAGGATTTGGGTGGAGCTGGAGCTGAAAATGTTCTTTTGGTGACTGTGGAAAAAAAAATTTTTTGCTATAAGAACCAGAGTTGCAGCTGACAAAAAATTTACCACCTCAGTACTGGTCAAAGTAGTAGTCTAGGGAGTTATATTTTTAAGCATATTTTGTCTGTATATTGGAAGATTTTCTTTTTGAAAAAGGTAGACTAATGAAAATTTGATTAGTAGGTTTTTTTTTTATGGAACTTAGTCTTATTCTGTATCTTTCGCTATGGTTTTTATATATATATATATATATATATATATATATATATATATATATATATATATATATATATATTTATATATATTATATTTTTTCTTTTATTTTATATATATATATATATATATATATATATATATATATTATTTAATTTGTTAATAGTTTAAGTAATGTAGGCCTTCAATCTGTCTTGTAAGAGTAATTTTCATGATAGTTTAGTGTTAAATTTTGGATAGCAAGATAAGTTTTTCATTGTTTTCAGGGAGAAGGGTCAGTTAAATTAGTCTTCCAGAATAAAATAAAATTATTAAGAGTTTGGTCTATAGATGAAAACGGAAAGCTAAATTTTTATATTTTCACTTACTCTTAATTTCCATTTATTTTTTATGTAAATTTTTATCAACTTATTTATTCATATTTGCATTTTTATTACAGGAAATTGTTACTACTTTTCATGCAAAAGAAAATGTGGATGATGATGAAAATGTGGAAGAAGATGCCAGAGATCCTTTATCTGTAGAAGAAGATTCTGAGGTTGATAGAGTTACTAATGATACATTGCAAGAAGATACTTTAAAGCAAACTCAAAATGAAAAAGTTCTGGAATGTGGAAAATATGACTATAGCTCAAACTGCTCATCACCATTGAAAAGGCATTTAATATCCCATACCAATGAAAGTGAAGTATTTAGATGTGAAAAATGTAATTTTGTGTTTTATAACAAGATATCTTTGGGGGCCCATATATTAAAATACGCTGATTATCAAATTTGTAATAAAAGTCCATCTAAAATATCCACAGATCATGAAGGCACTAACTTTTCTGACGAAGAAATAAATAACCCTCTCGTATATTCAAACCAAATATTGGAAAATGGTGAATTGAATTATGTTTCAGATTCATTTCAAGATCTAAACTTATTGAACAATTCAATCGATAAAGAACGGGACACTAATCCCCTAAACGATATACAAGACTCTTTAAAATGTGAATTATGCGATTTTGAAACTTCTGTGGATACAGATTTTAAAATCCACGTAAAAAAGCATGACGCCGAAAATGCTAACATATTTCCTGATGGTGAAAGTAGCGAGAGAGTAATAATGGACTCTGAAAAGCAGGCTAATTCTGAAGAGGAGAAATTACCATCTCAAGATTCCTTGCCAGATCCAAGTAATCTGAATGTCATCCCAGGTGATTTGTCAAATGAAAGAATTAGCGACTTCTGTTTCGTACCGGTATGTAATACTAACAATACTGTAAATGAGGGCGATATTTTAAAATGTGAATTATGCGATTTTGAAACTTCTGTGGATGCAGATTTTAAAATCCACGTAAAAGAGCATGACAGCGAAAATGCTAATATATTTCCTGATGGTGAAAGTAGCGAGAGTGTAACAATGGACTCTGAAAAGCAGGCTAATTCTGAAGAGGAGAAATTACCATCTCAAGATTCCTTGCCAGATGATCCAAGTAATCTGAATGTCATCCCAGGTGATTTGTCAAATGAAAGAATTAGCGACTTCTGTAGCGTATGTAATAGTAAGACTACTGTAAATGAGGACGATATTGCCAAGAATGTACTTGACGAAAGTTGTAATTGCAATTCGAACAATAGAAAAGAAGTCACAAATGGAAAAGTATTGTGTGTTAAGTTATATGATGTAAAACATGTAGATAATAAAATGTATAAGGATGTTTTAAATCGAATGAAATGCGGTAGTGAAAAATCAGCAAATGAAAATGAATATTCTAATAATGCTAGTGCTAGTAGTGCTAGTGCTTCTTCATCTGTCACATTCCGAAATAAATTAGAAAATATAGTTAATAAAGAATGTTCCTATAAGGGCTTGTCTAAAATGTCCAAGGCAGCAACAGCAGCAGTATGTTCAGTTAGGGATGAAAATGAAAAGTTTGCTGATGTGAGTTCATCGGACATATGTTTTAATACAGAGAAAAGTTCAATTAACATAAATATTGAGAAAAGTGAAAATTGTTTGAAGAACTATAAAACTACTGATTTATTGAATATATTTGATGATAGTGAAAATGAAGATTTTTGTGGCTTTGATGAAAGCAACTCGGTAAAACGAGTAAATGCTAAAATACTCAAAAGGTCTCTTATACTTTCTTACAAAATTTCTCAAAAATATGGTAATAATTCTAAAAAGTTTTATTTTTGTTCCAAATGTAGTTATCGGAGCTCTTGGAAGCGTAATGTGAAGGTGCACATGAAGAAACGACACTCAATAGACACGTTTTATAAGTGCAAAATATGTAACTGTGTTGAGAATACTTATAAAGAACTGAAAGTTCATGAAGCTAAGCACAATCATTTTGAATCTCTGAACGAAGCTACTACACATGGTCAAAATATTGAATCAGATTGTGAAACTCAAGAATCCATTGAATTAGATAATTATTGTGTACCAGAAATTCTTCCAGCCAAAGAAAAAATTTACAATTGCAAAAGTTCAATTAAAAGCAGTAGTACAAAATTCAAGTTAATTGACTGCCCTGAGTGTAACTATAAAAGTCGCTTTAGTTATAACGTGAGAAAGCATATGAAAAGCCGTCATTCATTGGAAAACTTTTACCAGTGTCAAAAATGCAAATGCCATAAGTCTACTCGTAAAGAATTAAGAGAACATGAAGCAGAATGTAGCAGCTTGACACCGGTTAATAAAATCACAGATTTTCCTCCTTTCTCTCATGATGAAAGACCAAAGAAAACGAAAGGGGTAAAACGTAAATCCCCAACTTTCTTGAAATCCAGTAAAAATGGAAAGAAATCAAAGTCAGTCTTTCAAAGTAATGAGACAAATCAAATTTCAAATAATAAACCATTGGAAGATAATAATGAATATTCTCCTATAAGTGATGATGAAAATCGCAAAAAGTATAGATGTACATTCTGTTTATATTCCAATGATAGTTTATATATGACCAAACAGCATGTTCTAACACACACAGATTTAAGACTGTATAAATGTAAATATTGCGATTTTAAATCTAATATAAAGAAAAGCATTAGAAATCATTACTTGCGTTACCATATATCCACCATTATAAACAATTCTTCTCAGGAAGACCAAGGTGATGTGGAAGGTATTCTTACTGAATTATGTAAAATAGATAAGGGATCATTCAATATTTCATCATTATATATAAGCATCAGTAAAAGCAAAGAGAGGGGATGTAACATCATGTCCCCTACTACCAATGGGGAAACACCACTTAAAGACCAGCGTGATTTTAATGGAAGCTCATTACCATTGTCTGATAAAAGTGAAACTTCTCATTCGAGGGAGACCTATATTCCAAGTAAATCTCCTTCAAAGAAACGAAAGGCTGATGTAAAATTAAAATCAAAGAAAAAATTTAAAAATAATATGGAGAGTCAAATCATAGAACATAATATAGATAAAAGCATTATAGAATCTAATAGTCCTGTTAAAATGAAACCAAATGTTGTACTACAGCATTTAGAATTACCAATAATTAATGCTCCTAGTGATCAGGTTATGAATAGAAATGCTGAAAAGATTTTTTTGAATCATAGTTCTGCAATAAATAATTCCATGTCAAAGACACCAGGTGGTAGAAGTGAACGTTTAAAAAGGAAAAAAGGATTTTTTAATAAATATTCTGAAGATTATTCATCAGAATATTTACAAAAGTTCAAATCACCAAAAATGAATGATGTCGGCAATGAAATTAGGAATTCAGACATGGAAAACAGTATAACAGAATCTGTATATGACAACAGTATTAAGGAAATAAATACCAAAGCGAGTGAAAAAAGTAGAAAGAAAGATATATGTAGAGACTTTTCCTATTGTTATATGTTGTCAAAATATCTGGAGGATTTAGGACCTTTAGAATGTATTAAATGCGATAATTGCGAGTTTACAGCAAAATCTGCGAGTGTTCTGAAGAGGCATATGTGCGGTTCAAAATTCAGTAATAATGAACTTACTGAAAATAATTCATCCCCAGGCAGTAAAGAAAATTTAGAACTTGTTGAAAGGACAAAATGTGAACATTGCGATTTTACTACTGAATTTAAAAGACATTTAACCAGACATAAGTGTAAATCAAAATCCATTGATGAACTTGGTCAGAATAATCTTTCCCAGAAAGATGAGCAGAAACAAGATAAAGAAGAAACAGATCATATGGATATAAGTAATCCAAAATCTAATGATTTGAATGACACTTCCTTAAATACTATGGATTGCGAGTTTACTGCAAACTCTGCGAATGTTCTGAGAAAACATATGAGCGGTTCAAAAGTTAGTAATGAACTTATTGAAAATAATTCGTCCCCAGGAAGTAAACAAAACGTAGAATTTGTTGAAAGGAAAAAATGCGAACATTGTGAATTTACTACCATATCTAAAAGACATTTAACTAGGCATAAGTGTAAATCAAAATCTGTTAATGAACTCGGTCAGAATAATTTTTCTCAGAAGGATGAGCAGAAACAAGGGAAAGATGGAACAGATCATATGGATATAAGTAATTCAGGATCTAATCATTTGAATGACAACTTCCTTAAATACTGTGGATTGCGAGTTTGCTGCAAAATCTGCAAATGTTCTGAAAGAGCATGTTTGCGATTCAAAATTTAGTAATGAACTTATTGAAAGTAATTCATCCCCAGGAAATAAGCAAAACTTAGAATTTGTTAAAAGGAAAAAATGTGAACATTGTAAATTTACTACCATGTCTAAAAGACATTTAACTAGACATAAGTGTAAATCAAAAGCTGTTAATGAACTCGGTCAGAATAATTTTTCTCAGAAGGATAAACAGAAACAAGATAAAGAAACAGATCATATGGATATAAATAATTCAGAATCTAATCATTTGAATGACACTTCCTTAAATACTGTGGATTGCGAGTTTGCTGCAAAATCAGCAAATATTCTGAGAGAGCATGTGTGCGGTTCAAAATTTAGTAATGAATTTATTGAAAATAATTCATCCCCAGGAAATAAGCAAAACTTAGAATTTGTTAAAAGGAAAAAATGTGAACATTGTGAATTTACTACCATGTCTAAAAGACATTTAACTAGACATAAGTGTAAATCAAAATCTGTTAATGAACTTGGTCAGAATAATTTTTCTCAGAAGGATGAGCAGAAACAAGATAAAGAAGAAACAGATCATATGGATATAAGTAATCCAGAATCTAATGATTTGAATGACACTTCCTTAAATACTGTGGATTGCGAGTTTGCTGCAAACTCTGCGAATGTTCTGAAAAAACATATGAGTGGTTCAAAAGTTAATGAACTTATTGAAAATAATTCGTCCCCAGGAAGTAAGCAAAATTTAGAATTTGTTGAAAGGAAAAAATGTGAACATTGTGAATTTACTACCATGTCTAAAAGACATTTAACTAGACATAAGTGTAAATCAAAATCTGTTAAGGAACTCGGTCAGAATAATCTTTCTCACAAAAATGAGCAAAAACAAGTTGATGAAATAGATAACAAAGGTATAGCTAATGCAAAACCTAATTTGAACGGTAGTTCCCTAATTACCGTGCGAGTATTAGAACCACTAATAAAATTCAAGTGCCTTGGTTGCAATTTTATTGGCTCATCTGAATCCGATTTAAAAGTACATAGCTGTAAATTAGTTAATAGTGAACTCGCTCATGATAATTCCATCAAAATTGTTCATAAATTAGGTTCAAAAACTATTTATAAATGTAATTATTGTGAACTTGAAACTACTTTTAAAAATGCTGTAAGAAGACACACTTGTAAATCAAAAGCATCTAACGAACAATTACATAATAGTGATTCTGTTAAAAATTTAAAGAATTTGAAAATAAAGAAATCTGTCAAATGTGATAATACAGAATTTACTAAAGATTCTAAAAATCCTTTAAAATTAACTGATTCTAAAAATCCTTTAAAATTAACTGAAGATTCTAAAAATCCTTTAAAATTAACTGAAGATTCTAAAAATTCTTTAAAAAGATACAAATGCAGGCCAAAACTATATAAGTGTAAATATTGTGACTATGTTACTAATAAAATAATTTTATTAATGGAACATTCTGGAACAATTCATAGTAATAGTGAATTTTTACATTTCTCAGGTAAGATTTCGCCTGGTAGTAGTGAAAACAATAAGAGTAAAATAGCACAAAAGGTAGAAAAATTACCTAATAAAAACTTTAAAAAAAGATTTGGTTATTGAAGAAAAATTCTGATATTTTTTTGTGTGGACAAGTCCTTCAGAAAGCCAAAGCTGCTAGGAAAAGTGAACTAAACGAATTTTCTAATGATATTGGCTTAAGGGATGTCTCAGTTTCTCAGAGACTAAATAATAATGAGAAATCTGAAAGTGATTCACAAGATAATGAGTGTGATTCACAAGATAAGGAATCTGATTCACAAGATAATATGAGTGATTCACAAGTATGTAGGAAATGTGATTCACAAGATAATGAGAGTGATTCACAAAATAATGAGTGTGATTCACAAGATGAGGAATGTGATTCACAAGATAATGAGAGTAATTCACAAGATGAGGAATGTGATTCACAAGATAATGAATGTGATTCACAAGATAATGAGAGTAATTCACAGTCACAAGATACAAACTCCAAATTATTGAAATGTCCATTTTGTGTGTATAATTCCCCTCATGTGGGTTACTTAAAGCGCCATTTACAGCGTATGCATTTTAAACCAGCTATATCCAGGGAAAATAAGAAAGAAAATTTAGCACCCAAGAAGAAATGTCAGGCATCCCCAATGTTGACCTGTAAGCATTGTAGTTTTAAAACGACATTAATGTTCAATTTAAAACGCCATATTGAAATGCATATTAAAAGGCAACGTAGAATTAATGAGAAAAGGCTTCAAAAGAGAGAGAGTGAATCAGTGCAAAAGAAAAGTCTTGTTACGAAAATAAATGAAAAGAAGAAAAATCGTGTCCGGTGCAATATAATTAAACGAAATAGTACACGAAAATCTAACAGAAGTAGCAACATTTTACCTTTACATAAACCAAAAGTATCAAACTTTAATAAGAAAAGAAAAGGAATTGAAGAGTCAGGAAAAGAGATGTGCCAGAATATTAAAGCCAAAGAGACTTTGCATTCCCAAAAGAACTTTGTCCATAGTGAACATTCCGATGGCAAAATCTCCCTTCAAAATAATTTGAATGAAAGCAGCTTAGATAGAGAAATATTTAGTTGTACAAATTGTGAATTTAAGTCCTACTATCACAAATCATTGACTCGTCATATAAAAATTCATTCCAAAGCAGAATCATCTTTGTTCAAGTGTTTACGTTGCAAATTTAGTACAGGTAACTCTGTTACCTTTGGAAAACATCAGTTAAATTGTAATGGTCCGTTAACCTCTAAAATAATCTCTGAAAATGTGAAAAAGACTTCCCCCAAAGATAAAAATAATGCAAAGATGTCTGAAACATCGAGTAGTAAAAAAAGTAGTTCTTTAATGAATAAAAGTAATGTCAGTAGAACTAAACCGTCAAGTAAGAATTTTAGTAAAGAGAATAGCGCTAAAAAGAAAACTAAATCCTCTAATAGTAAAAGCACTAGTCATTCTTCAGCAACTAAGAATATACCTTCTAAAAAAAAGAAAGCTATCAGCGACACAAAAAGGGGAAGACGACCTACGATAAATATTTCAGAAATAATTAGGGCTAACCCCAAAGTAAGAATTTTTGATTGTCTTACTTGTAAATATAGGACACTTTACAGAAGTGCTTTGTTGTACCACATCACCTCTCAGAAACACAAAGGCAATTTGTATCATTGTAATCTGTGTAAATTTAGAATCCACGATAAATCTAAATTAATTAGACATAAAACCTCTACTCACAAAAAACGTAAAATTATAAAATGCTCATCTTGTAATTTTGTGACTTCGTGGGAAAGTGCACTTAAAATTCATAATCTTCATAGACATCCTTAAGAAATCAGAAATTTATTATTTTTATTATTTTATTTATTGCGATATCTTTATCTATAAATAAGTTATAAAAAAACATGAGCATATTAAAGAAGAGGTCAGAATATATTTTGCCAACTCCCGATAGTGGGAGGATGTTTATTCGGTTAGACAAGTTAAAACGTGCACCATATTTATTCATTCATTATATAATAATGACAGAAATTGTTTGTCTACAAACAATTTCTTTCATTATTAGAAAATTAATGAATGTTTAATTTTTAACTTGCTCAGCCAAATTAACATCTAAAAGAGATTTTTAGAAGCTCTTAATAACATACAAGTCTTAATGCCAAAGGACCCACACCAGAAATATAATGTGCCAATAATTTTTTTTTCCTCCTCTCTTTCTTTGTCGGATCCTACTCCTGCTCCGTTATTTTAAAATACCGGTTCAAGCTCCACAATTTGTTTTTTAAATTTCCAGACTTCGAGTTCGAACCCTTTTATTTTATAGTAGAATTTTTTTTTTTTTTTTTTTTTTTTTTTTTTTTTTTTTTTTTTTTGTAAGTCCAACACTAAAAAAAATTTCTGGCCCCTTGCCAGTCCATCTTAAAAAAAAGAACTTCGGCTTCGGCTCTCGCTCCTCACAGCCCTATATATAACGCAAAGCGTTTGGATGTTTTTGATGTGTGGGAATTAAAATTTCAATCTATTAAATTGCCTATATGAGTGATAGTCATTAAAATAGTAAAATAAAAATGTAACAAAATAAAAAGGAAACAAATATGAGGTGAAAATAGTTAAATGAAAGTATTTGCACGAAAGAAATTCTCATGATCATGGTATAGCTTTTCTCATTGTGAAATGATTTGAAAGTCTGGTGTGTTAAAGATCAGCAGTGAGACAGAGAAGAGCTAATGTAATGAAGAAGAAAAAGGAATAATAATAATAATAATAAAGATTTTATCTTAATAGTTTTCAAAGATAGAATGGGGGATAATGTGTGTTAAATATTAAAAGTATTTGCTTTGTGTAAATTAATGCTCAGAAGGTTAAAAATAATTATTCTCTCTGAACCTTGGAGAATATAATTGTTGTCCAGGTGTGCTTTCTTATTAACGGTTCAATTAGATATGATAGACAAAAGAAGCTGAACGTTTCTGAAGCCAAATAATTTTCCTTGTTAAACGGGTGATAAAGTGTTTAAAGAAGAGGATATTAATGTATGTAAAATGTTTATTTGCCATATTATTTTTGTGCTTTTAGGTTTAAAAAAAATATCTTGAATTTAAATTAGAAAAAAAATTTTGTTTTTGTATAATTGTACATTTTATAATTTTTTTTATTTTTGTTTATTTTTTTTTTCTACTTAAGCAAATTTGTTTATTAAATTCTACCTTCATTTCCTATATTATTTTACATATTATATAATAAGTATATATATATATATATATATATATACTATATAATTTATAATATATATATATATATATATATATATATATATATATATATATATATATATATATATATATATAATATATATTTAAATTTCATGTATATTATTGAAATAATTGAAAATTATTATTACATATACTATTAAATTAACCTTAAGTGTAGATATTTCCCATATATAATTATAAACTTAAATTTTTTTATTATTATGAACTGATGTTTATATCACTCAGCCAATTACGACCTTCCATTTTAGGCTAGTAAGGGAAGGCCAGTGCTTTGTGTTGAAGGATCGCTATAGCTATTTATTATTTTAATTTTAACTTTAAATTCTTAGAGTATCGTTATATATATATATATATAATATATATAATATATAATATATATATATATATATTATATAATATAAAAAATCATATATATATATATAAATATATTAATATATATATATAAAATATATATATATAATAAAAATAAAAATTTTTTTTTATTTATATATATATATAGTGTGCCTTCATGCTCAGGGGGTTGAGTCGCCGCCTCTCAATACGAGAGACGGCTGGTTCAAATCCCGCGTAGCAGTTCGGAGTTTTATCTCACCGGGCCAAGAAATTAAACGACTGCAGAACACGTTGGTGGCGCTGGTTTGGGATAGCGCCGTTAAAGAATTCGATTTTCCTGTGGTCCCCGTGTTACCCCCTGCATAGGGGATAAAGGCACGTTAAAGGTAGGTTTATATATATATATATATATATATATATAATAATATAATATATATATATATAATATATATAATTATATATATAATATATATATATATAATATATAAATAGATTAAAATGACCTACTAAAAATTGAAAACAAAAGATTAAAACAATGGATATTAAATAATTTTTCTACAAATTTGAGTAAAAGTTAAAGAGAGATAGGTAAACTTGCAAATCCGTTAAAGAACCAAAATTATTAAGACAATCGTTTTTAAGCTACTTAGGATATAATAGTGTTAAATATTTTATTATTTAGCTGCAACAAGCAATTTCCCCAATTATAAAGCTTAACCTTTGTTGATACATATTGCAAAACTCTTAATTAAAGCCTCCATCATAATATTTTAATTTCTGATACTTTTTCAACACACTTAGCAGTCTGAGTTATCTTCCTATATTCTAAAATTTAAAACTCGGCTGCGAATACGGTTGGTGGCGATAGGCTTGGGATAGCGGCCTTAAAGTTCTATTTTCTGTAGTCCCCCGTGTTACCCACTGAGAAGGGGATAAAGCACTTAAAAAGAAGTTTTTCTTTCTTTATAAAATAAAAGTCGTTTCGATAAGGAAAAGTGCTTAGTTACTTTTTAATTTTTTCTTGGCTGACCATTTTAACCTTTTTAGTTAAAAGAATCGTCGAACCGGCTTAAAATAATCAAAAATATGGATTGAAATTAATTTATACACAAATTAAATAAAGATTTATTAACAAAATATTTCTTTTTATATAGAAAATTAGAAAATTAAGAAAATGTCAAAAAAATATATATATACAGTTATAAAAATTCTTGATAAAGGAATATTTGATTTTATTATATAATAAATTTAGATTGTAACCAAATTTATATTAAGATTTAGAATATATATATATATATATTAAATATATATATATATATATATATATATATAATATATATATATATATATATATATAATTTATAATATATATAAAAATAATAAATTTAATGAATTCTCTTTATACAGTTGTATAAAGAGAATTACTATAATTTTACATTTTTCATACGGCAACTTCAGCAGAACATACGGGAAACCGTACTGGGTCGTACTACTGATAGGTGTTTCAAGTTGACTATTAATTACCATTTTACAGTCTGAATTTTTATATTCCAAGTCTTCTATCGACCACACGCAATTATTCTTGCCATCCACACCAGGCAGGGAATCATCATCATATTAATTATCTGTAAAAAAAAAATAATAAATAATATAATATATAATAATATATAATATATATAATAATATATATATATTATAATAAATAATATTATATAAAATAAAATAAATATAATAAATAATAATAATAAAATATAACATATATATAAAAAAAAAAAAAAAATAAATATATATATATATATAGATATAAAAGAATTAGGAGAGTGGGGGTGCAGGAGAATGGTGTCATAGAAGATGGAGAACTGGAAGAGATTGGAGGGTGCCCCTACCTATTATATGAGGATGATTTGGTTTTGTTGGGTGAACTGAGAGAGTTTGAAGAGGAGGTAGAGAAGATTGCAGGTATGTAAAAAGAGAGGAAAGTATTGAAAGTAAACGAAATAGATAAAGGAAAGGGTATGGTTGTAGAGTGAGGACCAGCCTCCGTGGAATTATGTAATAGATGGTGAGCAGCTGGAACAAGTGTACGAGTTGCCAATTATCAGGAATATAATGTTAAGTGATGAAAATAGGGAAACGGATGAGTTTGCAGCAGATTAGTAGTAGGAAAGTGTGAATGAAAGGAAAGTGGCTGATGGCGCAAATAAATCGTTGGTGGATGTAAAGGAATGTCTTGATGCGCTAGGGCGGTCTTACATGTTGTATGTTAAAGTTACCAGTGTAATGATATAAGTAGGGAGACTAATGATCTGAAATTAAGAGAGAATATATATATAAAAGTACAATGTGTTCAAATGACAATCTTAGGAGCACGTTAGGTGTGAGAAGAATTGAATAAAATGAGAATGAACGTATTAGAGAGTTGTGTGGTGGTGAAGAAAGGAATAAATGAGAGAATAAATAAAGTTACGTTGAGATGGTTTTTTCATGGAAAGGATGACTGATAGTCGGTTGGTTAGCGATGTATAGTGGTGAGTGTGCTGGGAACTCGACCGGCTGGAGAGACTGAAAGAAAAAGTGAGAATGGAGGCGGTGAAAGAATTGCCTTGCGAGGAAGAGACCAGTGCAGTTTTGACAGAGGCGAAGAAGAAAGGTTGACATAATAGGAGTGAATGACGAGGTATTTGTGAGGGGGTAATGGTTGTAGACCACTGAACCAAAGCAGTAATGAACCTCACTTGACGAGAAGATGCCCAAGTGAGGGTCCGTCGCGGTCCGTAGAACTCTAGGGTGGATTCTGACGCGACAGTTCTCACTATGTTAAGCGGGGATTAGAGGGCTGAGGTATTTCCTTTTCAACTTAGTACATGTTTAATGCTACATACTTTTCGTTATCCGATGCATGATACGCACCTACCCCCAGTTTTGGGGAATATGAGAATACAAAGCAATATATAATATATATTTAATTTTGTAATATATTTTTTTTTTGGTTCGTATACAGGACCCACCACGGCCCACAAGGAAGTGGAGACACTGGGTTGAAAAATTCAACTATGGATTGGTCCTGGCTTATACTTACTTATTTAAAAATGTCGTTAAAAGAGAAAATTAATGAATGAAAGGAATATTCAGTCAAAAAAATATTAAAATCATAAATTAAAAAGATGTCCTTACATTATATATAATCCCATATGTTAAATAATTAAATTGTTCAAAAGAATTAAAATTTTTATTTGTTAGAGACCACAGAGTAATGAAATGACGACGGCGAATAGGTGCCAATGAGAGCATATCAATGTAAGATATGGCGCGACAAAATTTGCAAATGTGAGGGGGGATCCCGTGACATGTAGTGGCTGTGAGTGATGTTGGTGTGGCCAATGCGGAGGCGTGCAAATATCACCTCGTGCAAGCGCTTCCGTCGGTGAGAGGAAGACCACTCACCAATGTTCGGCTTTACACTTCTAAGTTTCGCCCCTCGCTGATCACTCAGCCAGCATTACTACCAGTAAGATCTGAAGCCTTGTCGGAGAGCAGGAAAATAATCAGTTGTTGGAAGGCGACCTTGCCGAATCATCGAATGGCATCCGGAAGGTACCTAGAACAGCTCCGGAAAGAGAAGCCGGCCGTTCTAGCCTCTCTGACCGCGATTTCATTGCAAGTTACCCCTACGTGAGATGGAATCCAACATAGTGTAATTTTTTTTCTGCGAGAGTGGAGCAGACGAAGAAACTGTTGTACAGTGGATACCATTGTGTTTTTAGAATAGGGGCTTTAAGCGCTTGGAGGGCGCTGAGCGAATCTGAATAAGGTATGAGAGAGGCTGGGGTCAGGGGAAAACAGCAGACGTACTTACACTGTCCCCTGGAGCTGGTAAAACTGGAGCTCTCCTATCCCTCTCGCTAATTTTCATTCAGCTAGAAGTCGTTGCAGGGAACAGATTTATAGTCTTCCGCCCTTAGAATGTACGGGGAGACTTCTGTGGTGGCGCTTGACATATCAAAAGCATTTTGACCATGCATGGCATAGGTTACTACTTTCCAAGCTTCCCTCCTGGTGTTTCCCTTCTCTATTTCTTACTTTGTTAGTATAATCTCTCAATTCGCTCAATATCGGTTGTTGTTGACGGGCCACACAATTACTTCTTTTTCTGTATAATGTGGTGTCCTCAGGTTCTGTCTAAATCTCCTACATTTATTCCTACTCTTGCATCTAATGATTCTTTCACCTGCACATCATAACTATATATCCACTCTGATGCCGATGACTCGACCCTCATCTTCAACTCATTTCAATTCTGCACTCCCTCTATTTACTTCTAGAATTGCCTCTCGTCTTAAATCCTTTCGATTCTATTCTCGCTGATCTGGATATAGAATTTCTCCATGTGGGGTCGTCTCAACCTTGTGAAATTTAATTCTTTAAAACTCAACTTCTACAAACCTAACCTCTCTAAAAAGAACCCTTCCGAACTCCTATGCTTCTTTCGACGGTCTCTCGATAACTCTCCATAGTTTAATAATGAAAGAGAAGGTGCACTTAACAATAAACAAAAGGAGTATTGTTTGGGAGCTCAGCACAACGCTTACTGCGAGAACGGCCTCAAAAGAAAACGGAGTTGCTGTAAGACATACGAGACTCCTTTTATCTCTTAGTTTACTAGCTATAAAAATTACTCGTAGCGCCACAACAATGGAGGTGTACTGCTCTCGCATCTGGGGGTGGCTCTGGTTTCACGGCTTTTGGACAGGGGTCGAGTCAAAGGCCAAAAGACTAAATATAAACTGTTCCATACTTTCCACTAATGCAGACTTGCCCTCTATCTTTTGGCGGCGCGATAGATTGGATTGCTTTTATCTCTTTTTTTTTTTATATAGAGTTACCGCAGCGGCAGGTGCTCGAGGGAAATTTCCACTCTCGTACCACCACCTTTACGACGCCTCGTAACACTAGGGGTGCATAGTGTGCGCATAAGTTTATGTGGATATTTTAACTCCAGCGCTTAGTTTGCTGCGGTGCTTCCTTTTTATTCCTTGCCACAACAATCGGTTCTGTTGGGAATTCTCTAATCCATACTGTGTTTCCTGCCGAATTAAATCTTCCTCACTTCAAAGCCTGCGTCTGTGCTCATCAGCGTAATATGCGTTAAGTGTAGAACTTCTGAAGGCGGAACCTGCAACACTCCCTCCTATGAATAAGGGCTTCGCCCTAGGAGTAAGAGTAAAACAAAGAGATGACAACTAATGTAAAAAAAAAAAAAAAAAAAAAACGCTTGGAGGCTCCAGTAGGTTGAAGGTGACATGAGTGGCATCTGTTTAAGGAAAAAATTAGAAAAAGAGAAGGCAAATCATTAACGGCTCTAGTTCTCAGCTATAAATTTTAGCAAATTCACAATTTGGTTAAAACTTTAAGACAAATAATAACCATATATTTATATATTTTATTATGAACTTTAAATATCAATGGCATTTTGATCAAAGAAAAGATTTCGGTGATTTGATTTCTGTATTGGAGCCAGAAAGTATAACAAAAACAAGATGGAGGCCTCTCCAAAATTAACTGTGTTTTTGAAAGACTTGTGAAGATGGAGGGAGCTGGGAATAGCCAAGGTGTGCCTTCGTCATAAGAGAACGGCAGGAGGAATGTCGTAGAAATTAAGAATGCTACAAACTGTGTTTGCAAATGGCAAGTAAGGAGGATTCTGACGTAACTCTCTCAAAATCGATGCAAGTACAGACGGTATTGAGGTTTGAAAGAGAAGATGACTTGTGCACATGATGTATTTTCCTTCGCAGAGAGAGTGACATTATATCGGCTTCAACTTCGAAGCTCACCTGGGTTAAGGGGTCAGAATGCTTCAGTGAAGATATGGATCGCCTTATTTTGGATGGGATATAACGGGTGTAGTAGAGTTGGGGAGGCCTGAGCGTATACTATGCAGTCATAGTCCAACTTCGATCGGATTATGGCGATGTGAAGACGTGAAAATAACTTGCGAACACAGCCCAGGTTTTTGAGGGGAGATCATGCAATAGGTCAAACGCACGATGACCAGATGTTTTCAAATTTTTAATGTGCGGTGTACATGTCAGGTGGTCATCCAGAATGAGACCCAGAAATCTGACCTGCGAAGTAACAAGAATGGGTGAATCATATAAGGTTAGGTTCGCTGGAGGAAGGTGGCAGGTTTCTTTCGAAATAGTACTGCTGTGGTTTTGGAGGGCGAGAAGTGGAAGTCATGGGAAGTACACCAATGTGAAATATTATGGCTAGTTGGAGATGTCGTTCAAGAAATGATAGCCTGGCACAGGCAGTGTATAATGCTAAGTCATCAACTTATAGGAAAAACTTCAGTGTCGCTGGGATGGTAGTCACGACGTCATTGAATCAGAGTAAATAATAATACACTAAGAACACTGCCGCCTGCGGAGTATCTTCATCCACAGTAAAGTGGCGTGACATAACAGCTGAGCACAGGACCTGGATGGATCTGTTTGATAGAAAGCGTTGGATAAAGAGAAGAAGTTGACCTTTAAAACCGAGCATTTTAAGTTTAAGGAGGGTCTCGGTTCTTCACGTTGTGACATAAGCCTTATCAAGGTCAAAAAAGACATCAAGAACCATCCCATCAATTGAGGTCTCCCGGATGTCATGGTCCAGTCTAAACAGGGGGCCCGTGGTCGAACTATGGTTGATTAAGCCAAACTGGAAATTTGAGAAAGCCTGGTGACTCTCCAGAACAAGGAGAAAGAGGCCCGCAACCATTTTCTCCATTAATTTGCAAGAGTGACAGGACAGAGAGATTGGTCTATGGTTATCTGCCAACTTTGTATATTTTCCAAGTTTGGGATGGTTACAAAAGCTATTGAACACACAAATGGAAAAGAGAATTCAATCCAGATCTTGTTATACAGGTCCAGCAGGAATATTGACGCAGAAGGGTGAATGTAACGAAGCATTATGCACAAGATGATATCTGAGCCAGGGGCACAGTCTTTGCTATTCGCTAGTGCAGTTTGATACTCTGTAAGTGTAAAGGTATGATATTCCCCTTTCGCTGTTGAAGAGTCTGGGGTTACAGTTCAATTCTTAATTATTGGAAGGCCTCATTATAGCGGGAAAAACTTGATTGGCTAGCAAAGCTATAGTCTAATGCATCTGCGACAGCTGCTGGAGCAGAGACCGTAGCGGTTGTATCGGGCCCATAACGGAGGACTGTGGGTGTAGAGTTGTTGGAGCGACGATATTTTTCCACACTGAAGAAGAGGGGTATGTGGAGTTAAACAGTCGAAGTAGAAGGATCGAAGTATTGTTTACGGTGTTTAAGGCGATTAATTCGACAGATCTCCGAGCGCTGCTTTAAGATATATTTAATGTATTAGAAAAGGTGGTGCAGGTTTACTTTAGTACTGCCACATTAGTTTAATTTCTTAATCACCGGCTAGCTATGTAACACACTCTTGGGCCATCAAGGTGGCTGACGAAAACGCCTACCTGCGGAAAGATCGCGGGATGCAAGGCTTCCGCTGCATGCGATGATAATATGTATTTAAAGGAAAAAATCATCATCAGTTAGTCAGAACCGCTTATATGAAGGAGAGTGGGATATTAGTGGCCTAGTTAAAACAGAGCCCACTCCTCTCGGTCATAACGCAGCTGGAATTGGGTAGTTTTAACATTGGCTCGGTGCAAGTGAATTATACTGAGGCTGTTGAGTATGGTCACTGCACGTTAATATAAATAATCAAAAAGTGTAGGCCACAGGAAAGCGATCAAAAAGAAATGGGAGCCATAAAGGAATTAGCTATCACAGGAAGATGGTAGCTGCTATCTAAACGTCATATGAGGGGTCCTGTGTTAATGGAATCCCAGGAAAAAGGGTAGGAGAATCAAAAACAAGGATCTTAGACTTAGACGGAGTGCATCTAATATGTACTATATTCAACAGACTTTCAAAATAAAATCTTTTTCAAGTAAAACTATTCTGTTTCCATTATCTGCTCTAAGTATAATAATGTCTTCGTTCTTTTTATGAATTGTTTAAAGATGCTTCTACTTATAAAAATATGTTTACCAATCCATTGAAATCTTCCCAAATTTGTTTTGCAATAGGTTAAAAATTCTTTTGAATAATAATCAATCTTTAATCAAAATATTTAGTGCGCTTCTTCCAAGACTCTTCTACTTTTATGGTTTACCAAAAATTCACAAGGAAAACATCCCATTACGTCCAATCATTAGTAATGCTAATTGTATAGCCTATAATTTATCCAAATGGATTGCAAAATGTCTTGCCACCTTGATTGGACATACATCATCATCCCAATGTTAAGAATTCTTTAGAATTTGTTGAGATAATAAGACAAATAAATTATGTGTAATAAAAGTTTTCGTGAGTTTTGATGTTAATTTTCCTTTTTACAGAGTCCCGGTCCCCACTCACTCTTAGAAATGGTTAAGAGAATATTTAGATTCAATTTCTTTTGAGTTGTCAAAAATGTTGATGTATTTGCATACTTATTTGGACCTTGTTTGCACAGTCATATTTTAGCTTTTAATAATAACTTTTATATTTAGGTTGCAGGTTTAAGATTATGGGTCCCGCTTTCCTTCCAGTTTTAAGTATACATTTTTCATGGAAATATTTGAAATTAAATTTCTCCCAACATTCTTGGAGCATAATCTTCGTTTTGGCTAAGATAAAAAGGGGAGGGACTTAGTGACGTCAAAGAAATACTGATCGCTGAATAGTTAGCCTCTCATTTCTGTTTATTACTACTAAGGTCCTTTTAATGTTAACGAAAATACTGAGAGTTTCTTATTCAAGATCTTTAGAAAAGAAACCCATACGGAAAGTTATGTCCATAGGTTGTCTTGTCATGAATCATACTTAGAATTTGGAATTGTGAAAGAATTTTTCCTGAGAGCATTTAATTATGTAGCCTTAGGTTCTTGGATGAAGAAATTATGCATATTAAATCAGTTTTCAAAACATTGGGATACCCTGTACATTTTCTTTCTAGAGCTCTTACGGCAGCTAAAAAGAAGTTTCTTTTACAAGAATATAGATCAGAGTCTGTAGAATATAATAATTTTAAAATACACATTCCTGTTCCATCAGAAAATCTTAAGAAGTTCATGCCGAAAGAGTTATCACTTATATCCAGTGTTCCTTTAACTATTTAAAAGTACTTTCATAGCCAAAATTTTCCTAAGCAACAACATAGTAATTCAGGGGTTTACAAGATTCCTTTTAAAGGATTGTAATATTATATATAGAAGTAAGGGAAAACCTCTTGATATTTCAAGAAAAAATATCAGCATAACTTATTTCTTTGATGATTGGAGACAAATTTAAAAAATTTTCCCCCCATTCAATTACAATTAAGCCCATAAGGATTCTAGAATAGACCTAACGGACTGTTGGGAAAATGTCCTTTTGATCGTTTGTGAAATGATGTGCAATTTTATGACGTTTTCTTTTTTTACCACAAAGCATAGTTAAATAATTTTAATTCTTGTTAATTTATAATTTTTAATAGATGATTCCTAAACACAAAGAAAAGAATATCACTCAAGCTTAAGATTATTTGCTAAAATACAAAGCATTCGAACTTCTAAACCAAACGCCTAACCCTAGAGCGTAAAAATGCAACTCAAAGAAGTGTTAAAGTAGATCGTATCTACTTGGTATACAACTACAAAAGAATAATAAAACACTAGAATAAAATGGATATTTACTTGAAACTTACCCTATATTACATATGCGTCTAAACTCGAGAATTCCCCGCTGTTACTAGGTATTGAACAATATAATACAAGACGTATGAAACTTAGCAAAATTAGGCCTATGTTGCCAGAATTCTTTTCTACACCTGGGCAAAGTAGCCGCAAAAACAAATATAGTAAAATATAATTTTTCATAGAATAAACAATATTATTCAACACTCTCCCCTTATTGTTTATTCTGCAACTTTGGTTAGTCCATTCCAATTTTTCCATTCAGCATCATTAACCTTGGTTGATGTAGAGGCTTTGTGAGTCCATCTGCAAGTTGATTCTCACTGCTAATCTTGAGTACTTCTATTTCATCATTTTGAACTTTTCTCTAATGAAGAAATGGCGTACTTTTATATGCTTGGTCCTTTTGTGAAATTCTGGATCCTTACTGAGTTTAATAGCTGCTTCATTGTCATCCAAAGAGTAGGTTTCTTGAAGACTTCTGTAATTTCTTCCAATAGTTGATGAAGCCACACAATTACTTTTGTTGCTTCCTTCACTTGCTGCCATAATTTCAGCTTCTGTTGTTGAAATAGCAACTGAACTTTGCTTTTGAACTACTCCATGAAATTGCTCCTTCAGCATATAAACAAACAATTCCAGTTGTTGAATGCCCTGTTCTTAAGTCCCCAGCATGATCTGCATCGCTGTACCCTTCCAGATGATCTTGTTTCAGAATCACATTTATAAATAATACCCTTCTCTTGTGTACCCTTCAAGTATCTGAACACTCTTTTAACTTTTGTAACATCTTCTATTGATGGGTTTTCTACACTTCTGGCAAGATAATTAACAGCAAATGCAATATCTAGTCTTGTTGCTGTTTGCAAGATATAGAAGAGCTCCTATTGCTGATCTGTAAGGAAAACTCTCCCTGGCTTCAATGTCATGTGTAACATTATCCCTTTAAAATGGTGTTGGACACTCGCATTGCAATTTTCCAATACCAAATTCCTTTAGTATTCTTTTAAGTATAAACAGACTGCACTAATTTTTTTGCACCATCATTTTCTTGATTCAATTATCAATTTCCTAAAATATGTTGCGCAGAATTTATATGTATTTTTGAATAATCCTTTTATAATTCTTCTAAAGATTTCTGCAATTCTTGCTTGACTTTGTTGAATGCAACGCTTAGTCCATCATCAAACATATAATGCAAGTATGATTTTATGTCCATTCTGATTTCTTATGTAGACAAGGATCAGCTTGTCTTTTACCAAAATTAAAGTTTGAAAGAAAGTTTCCAAGTCTTTCATTCCATCATCTTGTGCTTGCTTAAGCCCATACAAACTGCGTTTTAATTTGCATACTTTGTATGTCTCGAACGTACACTCGAGAAAGAAAAATATATATTCTTCTGATTAAATTTCCATAAAGAAATGCTGTTGAAAAATCAAATTTGTATTAAGGACCATATTTTCTTTAGTTGCTACACTTATTAAAGTCCTTAACAGTACTTTTTATTTGTCTACTGGAACTGAATGTTTGCTCTATATCAATTCCTTTAATTGCTGACTATACCCTTTGCAACTAATCATTGCTTTACTATTTGTCAACTGTACCATCTGGATTCAATTTTAAATTTTATTTAAATCCATTTCAATCTCCAATATTGGTTTTCTTCCTGGTGGTAATTCAACTAGTTCCCAAGTTTGATTTTCATTTCAATGATTTCATTTTCATTTTTCATTGAATTAACCCTTTTTTCTTAATGCTTACTCTGCATAGCTTCTTTGTAATTTTCAGGTTCTTCCATATCTTCTAATAATAGATAAGTACTGTAGTCATCAAACCTTGATGGCTTTTTTAATTACTGATCTGTCTCTTATTTGTTTTGTGCTTACTATTCTATCTTGTCTTCTATTTCTGAATCAGATTCTATTTCTCTGTATCAGATCTATTTCTGTATCAGATTCTATTTGCTGTATCAGATTCTATTTCTGTATGTGATGAGTTTAACCTAATTATAGATGTACTGTCATCAGTTTCTGTATTTTCTCTATTTGATTCTTTCTTTTTTATTTTCTTTTTCTGATTCTATTTCATCTGATATTGAAGTTGAAAGTTCTTCTCTTTCAAATACCACATCTCTGCATCTAAACACAATTATTTGCTTGATCATATATTCTGTAGCTTTCATCTCCATCATAACCAATTAACCCACCTGATTTTGCTTTTGGGTCTAACTTTCTTCTTTTCTGAATCTGGAATCCACCCCTAGCATGCTGTTTTCCGATTACACGTAGATTGCTTGATTCTGTGGGCTTTCTATATACCAGATTTCAAAAAGGCGCGTTTTTCCCATCAACTGTGGATTTTCCAGTTCTATTTATTTATATATGCTGCTGATGGTTAATTATTCCTGCCCAACACTTCTGTGGGATAATTTTAGCTTTCGAATACATGGTGTCTGGCCGCTTCAACTAGCGTTCTATTTTCTTTTTCCACTCTATTTTGTTGTGGAGTATATGGAAGCCGTTAATTCTTTGTCTTAACACATACTTATATGTAAAAGCTTTTTACTAGCTTTTATTATTAAATTTCTAAGCCATTATACTTAAAATTCTCTGATGGGATGTCCTTGTACCTTTTGCTTTTCTTCAAGTACTTGCTCTTCCTAATTTTTCTTACAACTTCCGATTTTTCCTTTAATAAATGTACAGGAACATAGTGGTCCTTATATCTTTGAAGAACATACAAACTATTATAACCTGAGTTTGATAATACTTGAAATGGTCCACAAACATCAGTCTGCAAATAGCAATTCTCCTTGTTTAGTACTATTTGGTCTTTTCCCAAAATTCTGACGATGCATTTTTCCATTTATACATCCTGTACAATTTCTGTTATCAAGGTGAATTTCAATATTTAGTTCTTTTGATTAGATTTCTTATGTGTCTTCTAATTGGTATTTTCATTCTTAAATGATATAACTGTAATAGATCCTTTTCTTCAAGTGCATTTATTTCTTTCTGGTATGGGTGATTTTAGCTTTCATTGCAACCTTGAATAGCCCTTCCTTTAGTTTACGATAGCCATATAAAATAGGCTTATTATTGTCTATACCATATGACAACATACCTTGTTCAGATATAATAATTCACTATTTTGGATGCTTAATCATTGAGCTGCCATATGAAAATAAATTTTTTCTTAATATCAGGAACATAACCAAACAGTGTTTAAAAATAATTGAAGATATTTTGAATTTAAAATCTATTCTAACTTCAATGTTCCATATCCCTCAGAACTTTGACTCCGGAGCTATTTGCTCATTTTCCCCTGACTGAAATCTCAAATTTCTTAAAAGTTTTAAAATAACTTTTTCACAAATAAAAAGATATATACTCTTATAATCAAAATACCGATTTTCCTCTATCTTTTCTTCCGAAATAAAAACTGTTCATCTACTTGGAAAGGTAACGCCAACTTCCTCTAGGGATTGGAGATATTCAAAAGATTTTGCATTCTTTCTCTCGGGCTTTATATTTTCACCTTTCTGGTTAAAACCATCTGCAATCCATTTTCTGCTATAGTAAAACTTTTAACCTTTTAAATGGCAGTAATTACAAGGAAATTTCTTCATTTTTATCTTTGGTACTAAATTTCTAACTCTGTAGGTTTCCTATTTATTGTTAACTGCTTCTTGATTTTCGTGACTTTAAACCTATGTTGCGGCAACCGTTTATTTTTGCTTCTCGTGCAAAGCTCAAGTTACGGCCCCCCTGATACAGAGAAACTATATCTATAATATAACTTTCTTTCTTTTCTAATACTAATGAATCAATGAGCCTACTGTGGGTTTTGAATTTGTAAAATAAGTCCATTTAGGAATAGGAAATTTCAAATAATCTTACAAATCGAACAGCTATCTCTTACAATGGACCTATCAGACGTTAAAATCGAACTTTCAATTTTGAGCAATTCTTCCTGAAAGATTACCAGAGCTGTTTTTGAAGATTAATAATTTCCAGCCATGTCTTAATTTCTCATTCCATGTATAAGAAAAAAAAAACCGTGAACAAACATCGTAAACTTTGGTTTTCTTCAACTCCTGCAAAAAGATTGTGAAGTTCCTTCCATACTTCATCTGGCTTCAAAGGATTCCTTATTTGACTTCTAATACTTTGGCTTGAGGTTGAAACCAACAAAAACATTACATCTGATTGAGTTTTGTTGAATTTGTCTAATTTCTTTTTGTATGCATTTTTCTCTTCAACTTTTGCTGTGGTACTGGGTTCTTGTGGCTTTTCTAATTTCCATTGATTGCTTCTATTGCATCTGGTATACCAGTTAGCCTTATTTGCATAAGATGCTTCCAATCTTCCCAGTTTTGCCTTAACCTTGTAGTTGAATTCAAGTTTTTCTGCATTGACGAAATCCATAGTTTAACTATATAAATAGGCTTCTATTTCCTAATTCTATTTTAAGAGTTTATCTAGGCCTATTTCTTAGTTCTATTATAGGGTTTATCTAGGCCTATTCCTAATTCTATTATAGGGCTGACCTAGGCCTACTTTCCATTTTCTGTTTCACATTCCAAATTAGGCTTGTTACAAACCACTCTCAGCACTACCATGTTAAGTAGATCGTATCTACTGGGTAACAACCTACAAAAGATAATGAAACGACTAGAATAAAATGGATATGTTACTTGAAACTTAACCCTAATATTTACATATGCGTGCTTTAACATCGAGATTCCACGCTGTTACTGTATTAAACAATAAAAAACAAGACTATGAAACATTTAGCAAAATATGGCCATGTTGCCAAAGAAATTCTTTCTCCTGGCAAAGTAGCCAAAAAAAATAATATAAATATATAATTTTTCAATAAATAAACAATTTATTTCATATATAAGTCTATTCCGGAGACAAAAGTAATGACTTTGATTGTACCCAAAAACAATCACAGCTATCGAACATCCCACCAATCAACCCTCTGATCAGTTGCAGAATTACTCCTTCTGAATCCTCCTAAAACTCTTCTTCCGAATTTCTTATCTCAGCACTCCTTAAAGGATTCTATATTGCTTTAGCAGATGAAAAGGATAATAGCTCCCAAATAGGGCTTGATGTGATGACCCACATCTCTTTCTAATGCTTCTGCACTTCCGAGAGAGGCGAATGGAACCGTCCAACGTAAACGACGCAAACGCCTCTAAGCGTTCTGGATCTGTTGGGCGGCACGAAAGGGGACCCAGAAATGTCTCACATTCTCAACTCAAATTGGTCCAGTCTCCAGTATTGAGAGTTTGGGAGAATTTACATTCTTCTTTTTCTCCAATATCGGAGAATTTTAGAAGAATTTTCGGTGCAATAATCGCAACCCGACAACACCTTTTCAAAAGATGGCACCTTCCTTCCTGTTTTCCATGGAAACAAGCCCCAACCATCGCTCACAAATTTCTGAAACCTGCTTGCTTGTAAATACTATAGATTCTCAGCCTTCCTAAACATGAAAATTTTGGTTGCTCTTCCACGACAACCAGATCCACACAATAAGATGAGACTGGTGACCTCAATTTATTTCGCAATATCATGGCGAACGCCCCATTTAACAAAAATATTCACTGAAACTCCTCTCCAAAAGCGGTCGTACAATCCAAATCACCTGTTGTATGACTAATTCTTTATCACCAGGAATTTGTTGCCTCCTCGTCTGACATTTTACCAATTCTCTCAATAAAGACCATCATCATAATAGTTTATATACAACATAGTAAATGCACTTTCCTTCAATGGAATTGGCGTGGCTAACTACTTGATCTTCGGTTACTAATTAAAATATTACTGATACTACTAATACAACATTATGTACACATCTATGGCCTATGTTGCAGGAACTTCGACTATGTCATCGCGGCTTTTTTTTCAACCGTCAGAATACTAAATCGCCGCTACCTCTATAGAAAGAGGTGACGCATGATAATGGAAAGTGCTGGAATACTCATTCATAAATCTCTTGTCTGTCCCCTATTCTCCAGTCCTCTTCAAATACCTTAAGACTTTCATTGCAGTGGGCAGCTACAAATTCCATTTTCCCAACGACCTAATGTCTGCTCGATCTACTTGGCTCCCAGTAGTGGAGTTAACTTTGGGTCGACTTTTATCTGAATCTTTTAAGTAGCTCCCTACTCCGGTTGTATACTAGGAAATTTCAACTTCCGCCACCCCTTATAGGGCGAACTCCTGTTACTTCGTCTAAGTCCAAAATCCTTGTAGATCTCACACACCTTTTTCCCTTCCGCAGGCAGGGCGGTCGTCAACCCCTTGAATGGTCCAAGAATGCTCACAAGCTAACCGAGAGAAAGAAGAAACTCTACAGGCAATACAAAGGACCCGTACCACCTCCAAACATGATTATTTTTAGAGCAGTGCGGCTAGATCTCGGCGAATTAATCGCCAAACACGTAAACAATATTTTCGAACTTATATTTCGACTGTCAACCTCCTCAACTCTCCTTCTTTAATGTGGAAAGTGTCACAGAAAATATCTTCGTCGCTCCAACAACTTCTCACCCAACAGTCCTCCGTTATGGGGCCTACAATACACCGACACGATCTCCACCCCTACTGTGGCTTGTTGCCAGATGGATTAGGTTAATAAGTTTTGCTAGCACACTTGAGGATCTTTCCGCAATCCTAAGGCCATTCAAAAATTGAGAACTAACACTGCACCGCTAAAAGCTTCTCAACAGCGAAAGGGGAAGATCATGCCTATAACCGTCTTTTTACCTTGCAGAGTATCAAGCTGCACTGGCGAAATAGAAAAAACGGTGCCATTGCCTACACATAATCGCAAACATAATGTTTTAACCAAACTCCTCGGCATTTCAGCGTTTTTGCTGGAGCTGTATAGCAGAATCTGGATCGAATCTTCTTTCCATTTATTTGGACTACAGCTTTTTGTAATCCCCTTTCCCAAAACATGGAAAGATCGCGAATGTTAGCGGACAAACCAAAGGCAATTTTCGCTGACCTGTCACACCTGTAAAATTAATGGGGAAATGGTTTCAGGTCCCCTTCTTCCTGTTCTGGAGATTCGCCAGGCTTTTTCAAACTTCCAGTTTGATTTTTTCCCCGCCCCAAAAAATTCCCTCGTTCGACAGCGGATCCCTTTTTAAAACTGGACCATGACATCTTGGGGGAACCTTCTCAACTGGTGGCATGGTTCTGGTTTCTTTTTTGACCTTGAAAAAGCTTATGGCACAGCGTGGAGAACTGGGGGTTCCCTTAAACTCCACATCGGTAGTTCCGTGGATTAACTCCCTCTTTTCATTAAAACTCTTTTGTCAAACAGATCTTCTGCTTCAATGCTCTTCTGTTCTTCACGCCACTTTACTCTGGATGAAGGCGTTTCGTAGGGCTAGTGTTCTAAGTATATTATATGCTATCGCGATGATAACATCGTTTACTTTCTATTCCAGCCACAGTCAATTTTTCTCTCTATGTTGATGACCTTGCGCTATTATATATATTATATATAGCCGGTGGCCAGGCTGCCTTTT
>JABUQX010012924.1:10000-36854 GCA_015478945.1 Trachelipus rathkii | reverse complement strand
GGTTGTGCAAAGGAGATACCTCAAACACCGCCTAAATTACCTAGGAGCCAATATTACCTGAAACCGTTCTAAACATGAATACATATTATAGCAAATTTAGATTTCTTACCTAAATTACACATATAACAATATAAAATAAGCGACTACGCTTATCACACAAATAGATGGAAAAATATTTAAGGTTGCAAAGAAGATACCTCAAACACCTGCCCTAAATTTACCTAGAAGCCCAAATTATTATCTGAAACCGATCTAACATGAATACATAATATAAAAAAAAATTAGATTTTTTCTATTACAATAAAACAATATAAAGAAGCTTGACTACGCTTTATCACTAATCAAATTGTAAATATTTTACGGTTGTTTAAAGGAGATTCCTGAAACACCTGTCTAAATTACCTAGCGAGCCATATTATCTGAAACCATCTAACATGAATACATTTATAACAATATAGATTTCTTTGCGATTACACAGATAACAATATAAATAAGTGACACGCTTATACTACACAAATTGTAAATATTTTACGGTTTGGCAAAGGAGATACCTCAAAACACCTGCCTCTAAAAACCTAGGGCCCAAATTATATCTGAACCGATATCTAACATGAAATACATTATTATAAAATTAGATTTCTTTTATACACATAAAACAATATAATAAGCTTGACTAGCTATTACTACATCAAATTGTAATCATTTTACGGTTGTTCAAAAGAGATACCCAAACACCTGCTAATTAACTAGGAAGCCCAAATTATTATCCGAAAACGATCTAACATGAAACCATATTATAACCAAATTTAGATTCTTTGCTATTACAGATATAACAATATAATAAAGCTGTTACTACGCTTATCACTTACATAAATTGTAAATTTTACGGGTTGTGGCAAAGAAATAACCTCAACACCGCCTAAATTACCTAGGAGCCCAAAATATTATCTGAAACCGATCTAACATAAATAACATATTATAACAAATTTAGAATTCTTTGCTAATACACGTATAACAATATAAATAAGCTTGACTACGCTTTATACTACATCAAATTGTTAAACATTACGTGTTTAAAAGGAGATTCCTGAACCACCTGTCTAAATTACCAGGAGCCAAATTATTATCTGAAACCGATAACATGAAATTCATATTATAACCAATTAGAATCTTTGCTAACACATATAACATATAAATAAGCTTGACTACGTTTATCACTAAATAAATGTAATAATTTACGGTTGTGCAAAAAGAGATACCTCAAACACCTGCCTAAATTACCTAGGAGCCCAAATTATTATCTGAAACCGATCTAACATGAATACATATTATAACAAATTTAGATTTCTTTGCTATTACACATATAACAATATAAATAGGCTTGACAACGCTTTATCACTACATCAAATGTAAATATTTACGGTTGTGCCAAAGAGATAACCTCAAACACTGCCTAAAAATTACCCTAGGCAGCCCAAATTATATCTGACCGATCTAACATGAAACATATTATAACAAATTTAGATTTCTTTGCTATTACACATAAAACAATATAAATAGGCTTGACTACGCTTTTTCACTACATCAAATTGTAAATATTTTACGGTTGTGCAAAGGAGATTCCTCAAACACCTGCCTAAATTACCTAGAGCCCAAATATTATATTAAACCGATCTAATATGAACATGAATACATATATAACAAATTTAGATTTCTTTGCTATTAAACATATAACAATATAAATGAGCTTTACTACGATTTATCACTATATAAATGTGTAAAATTTTTATGGTTGTACAAAGGAGATACCTCAAACACCTGCCTAAATTACCTAGGAGCCCAAATTATTATCTACAACCGATCTAACATGAAACATAAAACAAATTTAGATTTCTTTGCTATACACATAAAACAATAAAAATAGGCTTGACTACGCTTTATCACTACATCAAATTGTAAAATATTTACAATGTGCAAAGGAGATACTCAAACAACCTGCCCTTAAAATTACCTAGGAGCCCAAATTATTTCTGAAACCGATCTAAATGAATACATATTATAGCAAATTTAGATTTCTTTGCCATTACACATATAACAATATAAATAAGCTTGACAATGCTTTATCACTATATAAATGTGTAAATTTTTTACGGTTGTGCAAATGGAGTTACCTCAAACACCTGTCTAAATTACCTAGGAGCCCAAATTATTATCTGAAACCGATCTAACATGAATACATATAATAAAAAAGTTAGATTTTCTGTGCTATTACACAGAGAAAACATTATAATAAAGCCTAACTACGCACATTATACTACATCAAATTGTAAATATTTTACCGTTGTGCAAAGGAGATACCTTAAACACCTGCCTAAATTACCTAGGAGCCCAAATTATTATCTGAAACCGAATTTCTAACATGAAATCATATTATAACAAATTTACATTCTTGCTATTACAATTTTAATAACAATTATAAATTAAGCTTTGACTACCTTACCACTACATCAAATGTAAATTTTACGGTTGCAAGAACATACATCAAAACACCTGCAGGAAATACCTAGGAGCCCAAATATTATCTGAAACCGATCTAAATGAATACAATTATAACAAATTTAGATTCTTTCTTATTACACATATAACAATATAATATAAGCTTGACGACGCTTATCACTAAATGCAATAATGTAAATATACGGTGTGCAAAGGGATACCTTAAAACACCTGCCTAAATTACATAGTGAGCCCAAATTATTATCTGAAACCGATCTAACATGAATACATATTATAACAATTTAGATTCTTTGCTACTACACATATTTAATATAAAAGTTGAACTACGCTTGTCACAACATCAATTTGTAAAATAATTACGTGTTGCAAAGGAGATACCTCAAACACTGCCTAAATACCTAGGAGCCCAAATTATTATTGAATCTGATCTAGCATGAATACATGTATATAAACCAAATTTTAGATTTTCTTGCTGTTACACATAAAACAATTATAAATAAGCTGACTACGGCTTATATCCATAAAATTTAGATTTTTACAAACAAGAAACCTCAAACACCTGCCCAAATACCTAGGAGCCCAAATATTTATCTGAAACCGATTCTAACATGAATACATAATACAACAAATTTAGATTTCTATTTACACATTATAACAAATATAAATAAGCTTGACTACGCTTTATCACTAAATAAATGTGTAATATTTGTACGGTTGTGCAAATGAGATACTTCAAACACCTGCTTAAATTAAATAGGAGCCCAAATTATTATCTGAAACCGATCTCTAACATGAATACATATTTTAACAAATTAATTTCTTTGCTAATACACATAAAACAATATAAATAAGCTTTGACTACGCTTTATCACTACATCAAATTGTTAAATATTTTACGTGTGCAAAGGAGATACCCAAACACCTGCCTAAAAATACCAGGAGCCCAAATATTATCGACCGAAATCTAACATGAATACAATTATTAACAAATTAGATTTCTTTAGCTATTTACACAAAACAATATAAAAATAAGCTTGGACTAAGCTTTTCCATACTCAATTTGTAAATATTTTACGGTTGTTCAAAAGAAATTCCTCAAACACCTGCCTAAATTACCTAGGAGCCCAAATTATTATCTGAAACCGATCGAACATGATTACATATTATAACAAATTTAGATTTCTTTGTTATTACACATATAACAATATAAATAAGCTTTACTGCGCTTTATCACTACATAAATGTGTAAATTTTTTACGGTTGTGCAAAGGAGATACCTCAAACACCTGCCTAAATTACCTAGGAGCCCAAACTATTATCTGAAACCGATCTAACTTTAATACATATTATAAAAAATTTAGATTTCTTTGCTATTACACAAAAACAATATAAATAAGCTTGACTACGCTTTATCACTACATCAAATTGTAAATATTTTACGGTTGTTTAAAGGAGATTCCTGAAACACCTGTCTAAATTACCTAGGAGTCCAAATTATTATCTGAAACCGATCTAACATGAATACATATTATAACAAATTTAGATTTCTTTGCTATTACACATAAAACAATAAAAAAAAGCTTGACTACGCTTTATCACTACATCAAATTGTAAATATTTTACGGTTGTGCAAAGGAGATACCTCAAACACCTGCCTAATTACCTAGGAGCCCAAATATTATCTGAAACCGCTCTAACATGAATACATATATCACAAATTTTAATTTCTTTGCTATTACACATAAAACAATAAAAATAGCTGACTACGCTTTATCACTACATTAAATTGTAAATTTTTACGGTTGTGCAAAGGAGATACCTCAAACACCTGCCTAAATTACCTAGGAGCCCAAATTATTATCTGAAACCGATCTAACATGAATACATATTATAGCAAATTTAGATTTCTTTGCCATACACATATAAAACAATATAAATAAGCTTGACGACGCTTTATCACTAAATCAAATTGTAAATATTTTACAGTTGTGCAAAAGAGATACCTCAAACACCTGCCTAAATTATCTAGGAGCCCAAATTATTATCTGAAACCGATCTAACATGAATACATATTATAACAAAGTTAGATTTCTGTGCTATTACACAGAAAACATTATAAATAAGCCTTAACTACGCATTATCACTACATCAAATTGTAAATTTTTTACGGTTCTGCAAAGGAGATACCTCAAACACCTGCCTAAATTACCTAGGAGCAAAAATTATTATCTGAAACCGATCTAACATGAATACATATTATAACAAATTTAGATTTCTTTGCTATTACACATATAACAATAAAAATAAGCTTGACTACGCTTTATCACAACATAAATGTGTAAATTTTTTACGGTTGTGCAAAGGAAGATACCTCAAACACCTGCCTAAATTACCTAGGACCCAAATTATTATCTGAAACATCTAACATGAATACATATTAAACAAATTTAGATTTTCTTTGCTATTACACATATAACAATATAAATAAGCTTAACTACGCTTTATCACTACATCAAATTGTAAATATTTTACAGTTGTGCAAATGAGATACCTCAAAAACCTGCCTAAATTACCTAGGAGCCCAAATTATTATCTGAAACCGATCTAAATTGAATACATATTATAACAAATTTAGATTTCTTTGCTATTAAACATAAAACAATATAAATAAGCTTGACTACCCTTTTTACTATATCAAATTGTAAATATTTTAGGTTTGTGCAAAGGAGATAAATCAAACACCTGCCTAAATTACCTAGGAGCCCAAATTATTATCTGAAACCGATCTAACATGAATACATGTTATAACAAATTTAGATTTCTTTGCTGTTACACATAAAACAATATAAATAAGCTTGAATACGCTTTATCACTACATAAATTTGTAAATTTTTTATGGTTGTGCAAAGGAGATACCTCAAACACCTGCCTAAATACCATAGGAGACCCAAATTATTATCTGAAACCGATCTAACATGAATACATTATATAACAAATTTAGATTTCTTTGCTATTACACATATAACAATATAAATAAGCTTGACTACGCTTTATCACTACATAAATGTGTAAATTTTTTACGGTTGTGCAAAGGAGATACCTCAAACACCTGCCTAAATTACCTAGAAGCCAAAATTTTTATCTGAACCGATCTACATTAATACATTTTATAACAAATTTAGATTTCTTTGCTATTACACATAACCAATATAAATAAGCTGACTACGCTTATCACTAAATAAATGTATAAATTTTGTACGGTGTGGCAAATGAGGATACCTCAAACACCTTTGCCTAATTTAATAGGAGCCCAATGTATTATCTGAAAAACCGATCTAACATGAATACATATTTTTACAAATTTACATTTCTTTGCTAATACACATAAAACAATATAAATAAGCTTGACTACGCTTTATCACTACATCAAATTGTTAAATATTTTACGGTGTGCAAATGAGGTACCTCAAACACCTGCCTAAATTACCTAGGAGCCCAAATTATTGATCTGAAACGATCTAACATGAATACATAGTATAACAAATTTATTCTTTGCTATTACACATAAACAATATAAATAAGGCTGACTACGCTTATACTACATCAAATTGCCTAATAATTTACGGTGTCAAATGCAGATACCTCAAAACACCTGCCTTAAATTACCTAGGAGCCCCAATATTATTATCTGAAACCGATCTCACATGAATATACATATTATAACAAATTTAGATTTCTTTGCTATTACACAAAAACAATATAAATAAGCTTGACTACGCTTTTTCCACTACATCAAATTGTAAATATTTTACGGTTGTGCAAAAGAAATTCCTCAAACACCTGCCTAAATTACCTAGGAGGCCAAATTATTATCTGAAACCGATCGAACATGATTACATACTATAACAAATTTAGATTTCTTTGCTTTTACACATATAACAATATAAATAAGCTTGACTACGCTTTATCACTACATCAAATTGTAAAATTTTTTACGGTTGTGCAAAGGAGATACCTCAAACACCTGCCTAAATTACCTAGGAGCCCAAATTATTATCTGAAACCGATCTAACTTTAATACATATTATAAAAAATTTAGATTTCTTTGCTATTACACAAAAACAATTATAAATAAGCTTGACTATGCTTTATCACTACATCAAATTGTAAATATTTTACGGTTGTTTAAAGGAGATTCCTGAAACACCTGTCTAAATTACCTAGGAGCCCAAATTATTGTCTGAAACCGATCTAACATGAATTCATATTATAACAAATTTAGATTTCTTTGCTATTACACATATAACAATATAAATAAGCTTGACTTCCCTTTATCACTAAATAAGTGTGTAAATTTTTTACGGTTGTGCAAAAGAGATACCTCAAACACCTGCCTAAATAACCTAGGAGTCCAAATTATTATCTGAAACCGATCTAACATGAATACATTTATAACAAATTTAGATTCTTTTATTACAACATATAACAAAATAAATAAGCATGACACGCTTTATCACTTACATAAATGTGGTAAATTTTTACGGTGGCAAAGGAGAAACCTCAAACACCTACCTAAATTACCTAGGAGCCAAAATTATTATCTGAAACCGATCTAACATGAATTCATATTATAACAAATTTAGATTTCCTTGCTATTACACATATAACAATATAAAAAAGCTTGACTTCCCTTTATCACTAAATAAGTGTGTAAATTTTTTTACGGTTGTGCAAAAGAGATACCTCAAACACCTGCCTAAATAACCTAGGAGTCCAAATTATTATCTGAAACCGATCTAACATGAATACATATTATAACAAATTTAGATTTCTTTGCTATTACACATATAACAAAGTAAATGAGCTTTGCTACGCTAAATCACTACATAAATGTGTAAATTTTTTACGGTTGTGCAAAGGAGATACCTCAAACACCTGCCTAAATTACCTAGGAGCCCAAATTATTATCTGAAACCGATCTAACATGAATACATATTATTAACAAATTTAGATTTCTTTGCTATTACACATAAAACAATATAAATAAGCTTGACTACGCTTTATCACTACATCAAATTGTAAATATTTTAAGGTTGTTTAAAGGAGATTCCTGAAACACCTGTCTAAATTACCTAGGAGCCCAAATTATTTTCTGAAACCGATCTAACATGAATACATATTGTAACAAATTTAGATTTCTTTGCTTTTACACATATAACAATATAAATAAGCTTGACTACCCTTTATCACTAAATAAATGTGTAAATTTTTTAGGGTTGTGCAAAGGAGATACCTCAAACACCTGCCTTATTTACCTAGGAGCCCAAATTATTATTTGAAACCGATCTAACATGAATACAATTATAGCAAATTAGTATTTCTTTGCATTACACATATAACAATATAAATAAGCTTGACTACGCTTTATCACTACATAAATGTGAAAAATATTTAAGGTTGTGCAAAGGAGATACCTCAAACACCTGCCTAAATTACCTAGGAGCCCAAATTATTATCTGAAACCGATCTAACATGAATACATATTATAAAAAATTTAGATTTCTTTGCTATTACACATATAACAATATAAATAAGCTTGACTACGCTTTATAACTACATAAATGTATAATTTTTTACGGTTGTGCAAAGGAGATACCTCAAACACCTACCTAAATTACGTAGGAGCCCAAATTATTATCTGAAACCGATCTAACATGAATACAATTATAACAAATTTAGATTTCTTTGCTATTACACATATAACAATATAAATAAGCTTGACTACGCTTTATCACTACATAAAATGTAAATTTTTTACGGTTTTGTAAAGGAGATTCCTCGAACACTTGCCTAAATTATTTATGAGCCCAAATTATTATCTGAAACCGATCTATCATGAATACATATTATAACAAATTTAGATTTCTTTGCTATTACACATAACAATATAAATAAGCTTGACTACGCTTTATCACTACATAAATGTGTAAATTTTTAAAGTTGTGCAAAGGAGATACCTCAAACACCTGCCTAAATTACCTAGGAGCCCAAATTATTATCTGAAACCGATCTAACATGAATACTTTTTATAAAAAAATTTAGATTTCTTTGCTATTACACATAAAACAATATAAATAAGCTTGACTACGCTTTATCACTACATTAAATTGTAAATATTTTACGGTTGTGCAAATGAGATACCTCAAACACCTGCCTAAATTACCTAGGAGCCCAAATTATTATCTGAAACCGATCTAACATGAATACATATTATAACAAATTTAGATTTCTTTGCTATTACACATAAAACAATATAAAAAGCTTGACTACGCTTTATTACTACATTAAATTGTAATATTTTACGGTGTGCAAAGGAGATACCTCAAACACCTGCCTAAATTACCTTAGGAGCCCAAATTATTATCTGAAACCGATCTAACATGAATACATATTATAACAAATTTAGATTTCTTTGCTATTACACAAAAACAATATAAATAAGCTTGACTACGCTTTTTCACTACATCAAATTGTAAATATTTTACGGTTGTTCAAAAGAGATTCCTCAAACACCTGCCTAAATTACCTAGGAGCCCAAATTATTATCTGAAACCGATCGAACATGAATACATATTATAACAAATTTAGATTTCTTTGCTATTACAGATATAACAATATAAATAAGCTTTACTACGCTTTATCATTACATAAATGTGTAAATATTTTACGGTTGTGCAAAGAAGATACCTCAAACACCTGCCTAAATTACCTAGGAGCCCAAAATATTATCTGAAACCGATTTAACATGAATACATATTATAACAAATTTAGATTTCTTTGCTATTACACATATAACAATATAAATAAGCTTGACTAGGCTTTATCACTACATTAAATTGTAAATATTTTACGGTTGTTTAAAGGAGATTCCTGAAACACCTTTCTAAATTACCTAGGAGCCCAAATTATTATCTGAAATCGATCTAACATGAATTCATATTAAAACAAATTTAGATTTCTTTGCTATTACACATATAACAATATAAATAAGCTTGACTCGCTTTATCACTACATAAATGTGTTAAATTTTTACGGTTTGTGCAAAGGAGATACCTCAAACACCTGCCTAAATTACCTAGGAGCCCAAATTATTATCTGAAACCGATCTAACATGAATACATATTTTAATAAATTTACATTTCTTTGCTATTACACATAAAACATTATAAATAAGCTTGACTACGCTTAATCACTACATCAAATTGTTAATATTTTACGGTTGTGCAAAGGAGATACCTCAAACACCTGCCTAAATTACCTAGGAGCCCAAATTATTATCTGAAACCGATCTAACATGAATACATATTATAACAAATTTAGATTTCTTTGCTATTACACATAAAACAATATAAATAAGCTTGACTACGCTTTATTACTACATCAAATTGTAAATATTTTACGTTGTGCAAAGGAGATACCTCAAACACCTGCCTAAATTACCTAGGAGCCAAATTATTAGCTTAAACAAAATAACATGATTACATATTAATAACAAATTTAGATTTCTTTGCTATTACTCATAAAACAATATAAATAAGCTTGACTACTCTTTATCACTATATAAATGTGTAAAATTTTACGGTTGTGCAAAGGAGGTACCTCAAACACCTGCCTAAATTACCTAGGAGCCCAAATTATTATCTGAAACCGATCTAACATGAATACATATAATAACAAAGTTAGATTTCTGTGCTATTACACAGAAAACAATATAAATAAGCTTGAATACGCATTATCACTACATCAAATTGTAAATATTTTACGGTTGTGCAAAGGAGATACCTCAAACACCTGCCTAAATTACCAAGGAGCCCAAATTATTATCTGAAACCGATCTAACATTAATTTACATTTATAACTTAACATATCTATTACACAAAAAAAAAATAAATAAGCTTGACTACGCTTTATCACTACATCAAAGTTTAAATATTTTACAGTTGTGCAAAAGAGATACCTCAAACACCTGCCTAAATTACCTAGGAGCCCAAATTATTACCTAAAACCGATCTAACATGAATACATTATATAACAAATTTACATTTCCTTGCTATTACACATATAAAAAAATAAATAAGCTTGACTACGCTTTATTACTAAATAAATGTGTAAATTTTTACGGTTGTGCAAAGAAGATACCTCAAACACCTGCCTAAATTAACCTAGGAGCCCAAATTATTATCTGAAACCGATCTAACATGAACATATTATAACAAATTTAGATTTCTTTGCTATTACACATATAACAATATAAATAAGCTTGACTACGCTTTATCACTAATAAATGGTTTAATTTTTACGGTTGTGCAAAGGAGAATACTTCAAACACTTGCCTAAATTACATAGGAGGCCAAAAATTATTATCTGAACCGATCTAACATGAATACATATTAAACAAATTTAGATTTCTTTGCTTTTACACATATAACAATATAAATAAGCTTGACTACGCTTTATCACTACATAAATGTATAATTTATTTACGGTTGTGCAAGGAGATACCTCAAACACCTGCCTAAATTACCTAGGAGCCCAAATTATTATCTGAAACCGATCTAACATGAATACATATTATAACAAATTTAGATTTCTTTGCTATTACACATAAAACAATATAAATAAGCTTGACTACGCTTTATCACTACATCAAATTGTAAATATTTTACGGTTGTGCAAAGGAGATACCTCAAACACCTGCCTAAATTACCTAGGAGCCCAAATTATTATCTGAAACATGAATACATATTAAACAAATTTAGATTTCTTTGCTTTATTACAACATATAACAATATTAAGAAAGCTTGACTTACGCTTTATCACTACATAAATTAAATATTTTTACGGGCTTGTGCATAGGAGAATACTTCCAAACACCGACATAAAATAACCTGAAGCCCAAACCCTTATTATTTGAAACGCGATCCTAACATGTAATAATATTATAAAACAAATTAGATTTCTTTGATATTACACATAAAACAATATAAATAAGGCTTGACTACGCTTTATTACTAAATACATAAATGTGTAAATTTTTTACGGTTGTGCAAAGGAGATACCTCAAACACCTGCCTAAATTACCTAGGAGCCCAAATTATTATCTGAAACCGATCTAACATGAATACATATTATAACAATTTAGATTTCTTGCTATTACACATATAAAAAAATATAAATAAGCTTGACAAACGCTTTATCACTACATAAATGTGTAAATCTTTTACGGTTGTGAAAAGGAGATACCTCAAAAACCTGCCTAAATTACCTTTGAGCCCAAATTATTATCTGAAACCGATCTAACATGAATACATATTATAACAAATTTAGATTTCTTTGCTATTACACATAAAACAATATAAAAAAGCTTGACTACGCTTTATCACTACATCAAATTATAAATATTTTACGGTTGTGCAAAGGAAATACCTCAAACATCTGCCTAAATTACCTAGGCAGCCAAAAATTATATCGAAACCGATCTAACATGAATACATATTATAACAAATTTAGATTTCTTTGCTATTACACATATAACAATATAAATAGGATTTATTACGCTTTATCACTACATAAATGTCCAAATTTTTTACGGTTGTACAAAGGAGATACCTCAAACTTCTGCCTAAATTACCTAGGAGCCCAAATTATTATCTGAAACCGATCTAACATGAATACATGTTATAACAAATTTAGATTTCTTTGCTATTACACATATAACAATATAAGAAAGCTTGACTACGCTTTATCACTACATCAAATTGTAAGTATTTTACGGTTGTGCAAAGGAGATAGCTCAAACACCTGCCTAAATTACCTAGGAGCCCAAATTATTAGCTGAAACCGATCTAACATGAATTCATATTATAAGAAATTTAGATTTCTTTGCTATTACACATAAAACAATTTAAATAAGCTTGACAACGCTTTAACTCTACATAAATGTGTAAATCTTTTACGGTTGTGAAAAGGAGATACCTCAAAAACCTGCCTAAATTACCTTTGAGCCCAAATTATTATCTGAAACCGATCTAACATGAATACATATTATAACAAATTTAGATTTCTTTGCTATTACACATATGACAATATAAATAAGCTTGACTACGTTTCATCACTACATAAAATTTTTATATTTTACGGTTGTGCAAAGGAGATACTTCAAACATCTGTTTTAATTTTCTAGGAGCCCAAATTATTATCTGAAATCGATCTAACATGAATACAAATTATAAGAAATTTAGATTTCTTTGCTATTACACATATAACAATATAAATAAGCTTGACTACGCTTTATCACTACATCAAATTGTAAATATTTTACGTTTGCAAAGGAAATACCTCAAACACCTGCCTAAATTACCTAGGAGCCCAAATAATTATCTGAAACCGATCTAACATGAATACATATTATAGCAAATTTAGATTTCTTTGCTATTACATATAAAACAATATAAATAAGCTTGACTACGCTTCATCACTACATAAATGTGTAAATTTTTTACGGTTGTGCAAAGGAGTTACCTCAAACACCTGCCTAAATTACCTAGGAGCCCAAATTATAATCTGAAACCGATCTAACGTGAATACATATTATAAGAAATTTAGATTTCTTTGCTATTACACATATAACAATGTGATAGAACTGACTACGCTTTATCACTATATAAAGTTGTAAATTTTTTTATGTTTCTTCAAAGAAAATACCTCAACACCTGCCTAAATTACCTAGGAGCCCTAATTATTACTGAAACCGATCTAACATGAATACATATAACAAATTTAGATTACTTTGCTGTTACACATAAAACAATATTAATAAGCTTGACATACGCTTTATCACTAAATCAAATTGTAAATATTTTACGGTTGTCTAAAGGAGATACGTCAAAACACCTTGCTAAAGTTACCAGGAGCCCAAATATATTCTGGAAACCCGACAAAAATGAATACATTATTTATCGAATTTACATTTCTTTGCTAATACACATTAACAAAATAAATAAAGCTTGACTACGCTTTATCACTAAATAAATTGTAAATTATTCACGGTTGTGCAAAGAAGATACCTTAAACACCAGCCTTAATTACCTAGGAGCCCAAATATTATCTAACTGATCTAACATGAATACATATTATAACAAATTTAGATTTCTTGCTATTACACATATAACAATATAAATAAGCTTGACTACGCTTTATCACTACATCAATTGTAAATTTTTACGGTTGTCCAAAGAGATACCTCAAACACCTGCCTAAATTACCTAGGAGCCCAAATTATTATCTGAAACCGATCTAAAATGAATACATATTATAACAAATTTAGATTTCTTTGCCATTACACATATAACAATATAAATAAGCTTGACTACGTTTAATCACTACATAAAATTGTAAATTTTTTACAGTTGTAAAAAGGAGATACCTCAAACCCACATGCTGAAATTACCTAGGAGCCCAAATTATCTGAAACCGATCTAACATGAATACATATATAACAAATTTAGATTTCTTTGCTATTACACATATAACAATATAAATAAGCTTGACTACGTTTTATCACTATATAAAATTGTAAATATTTTACGGTTGTGCAAAGGAGATACCTCAAACACCTGCCTAAATTACTTAGGAGCCCAAATTATTATCTGAAACCGATCTAACATGAATAAATATTATAAGAAATTTAGATTTCTTTGCTATTACACATTATGAAAATTTATTAAGAAAACTATTAAATATTGGTCATTTTATAATTTAGACCACAGTATAAAAATATCAGTATTATGAGTCATTAATAAAGGCTTAAAAATTTCATCATATCATTCCACGGGCTGGTCACGTGCCTTCCCCAAAGTCAGTAAAAACTTCAGTAATCTTTCAGTAATTAACTGGTGAACACGTATACTGGTGTCAATATTTAAGTATTCGGGTTCATTAAAGTTGAGATTGATTCTCATTAACTTAATAAAATTGTACGCAGTATTAACCCATTAGCGGCCAATGTCCCTTGAATGGGACGCAAATTCAAGTCTAAATAAATTCCAATTTTTTTTTCATAAATATTTAATTTGCTATCAAGGGGTCTTATTATTAGTGTATCTAAATATATATCATGTAAAAAGTCTTGTATGTTGCGTACTCTTCTAATAATGTGGCTAAGAAGTTGCCAGATTTTCTTTACAGTCACAGTGTGAAACATCTTTCCTCCTAGTCCTTTGTTGGGAATGATACAGCAAGGTTGTGTGCCCTTTTCGTACTTGTCAGTGATCGAGCTTTATGATAAAATCCGACACTGTGTGCAAATATTCTTCATGTGAGTATAATATGTGTTTAATTTTTAACGTCCCATTTGTGGGACATTGGCCCATTTGCAGCAATATAACATAAGAAACACAGCTGCAGAATTGAGGCGTATTTTTTAGATAATTATGTCAGCAATTATATATATATATATATATATATATATATATATATATATATATATATATATATATATATATATATATATATAATATATATATATATATATATATATATATATATATATATATATATATCATCTAATGTTGCGGAATTGAGACCAATGGAAGAGGAGGGATTCAAAGATGTCGAAGTGGCTGACCCTGATGAACTGACAGATGAAGAAAACATAGACGAAAATGACCTGGACGCCTGTAATATAGATGATGTCGCAGGAACTTTAGAAATTGGTGGATTTGAAAGAGAGTCTACAGAAATATACCAGCCATCGACTTCAAAACCCACAAAACGCAGAAGAGTAGATTCACAGCAGCTTCCCAAGTGGAGAAAGAAGGATCCAGATTATAAGCCAGAGTTGACTGTGTCATCTAAGAGAAATTTCGAAACGCTGGAAAGATTACAAGGAAAAACAATTGTAAAAACTTTCGAGGAATTTTTCGACGAAGATTTGTTGGAATTGATTAATTATAGATCAAAGTTTGGTGTATGCAAGACAAAAAAATGATCTCACCTTCTCCTTGACCATGAATGAGTTGAAAATATTTCTTGGTGTACTAATACCTAGCGGTTATCACAGACTCCCGCAACAAAAAATGTATTGGGAACAATCTACTGATGCGGGTTTACCTATAGTATACAACTCCATATCAAAAATAGATTCAAAGAAATAAAAAAATATCTTCATTTGAATGATAACTCCAAAATTGACAAAAATGATAAATTATTCAAGTTACGACTGTATCTAGACAAGCTGTCAGACAACTTCATAAAATTTGGGATCTTCGACTCTCATCTCTCAATAGATGAAATGATGATTCGTTACTATGGTATGCATTCAATGAAAATGTATATGAAAGGTAAACCTATAAAATTCGGGTTCAAAGTGTTGTGCTTTTGCTGTAGTAATGATTACCTTTATAAATTTTCTCCCTACCTAGGGAAAGAAAAAAACGAAACGGCAGACCCACTTGGATTCAGAGTTATAACAAACCTTACCTCAATAATCCCAGACGCCAAAGCAGGACATTACGAATTATTTTTTGAAATTTTTTTTACTAGCATTGCCACTTTGAAGTCTCTCTCAGACAGAAACATAAAAGCCACTGGAACCATAAGGGAGAATCGAACGAAAAAATGCCCTCTGATTACCACTAAGGAAATGGAAAAGAATACGGAAAGAGGACATATCGACTACAGATTCGATGAGACCAATAAAATATTTATAACAAAATGGCATGACAATACACCGTCGAAACAAACTAAAGCACAGCATACCCAACAACCAATGTTACACGTTATTCCAAAAAACAAAAAGGTTATCAGTGTGCCCATCCCGAAAGTAATTTCGGAATATAACAAGTCCATGGGAGGTGTGGACATGCTTGACAAGCAAGTATCGCATATAAGGAGGAAATAAGTGGTGGTTCCCTATATTCACCCAATTTTTAGACATTGCCATCGTGAACACATGGCGAATTTATAACATCGTAAACGAAGATACAAAAGCTTCTCTGCTGACATCAGAAGGGAGGTAGCATCATGTTATCTCTCCAAAGGTTCTTTGAAAGGAGGATCTCGACCTGGGCCGCAAAGGCGTACTTGTCAGAGTTAGTCAAGATATTAGATTTGATGGGGGTAACCATTTCGCTCAGCTAGGAAAGACACAACGTAGATGCGTAAAATTGTTTGATTAAATTTAGCTTTAGCATGATTAGTTTCAGTTTTTCCATATATTTTTTTTTAATTAGCAGCATTTCAGACTAATTGGACCAATCTTGTTAGTAGCATGTGCCAAAGCCCACATTGGTTCAGGGCACGAAAAGAAAATTTAAAAGTTCTCAGCTTACTTTACTTGGTATTATATTATATATATATATATATATATATATATTATATATATATATTATATAATGGTATGTTTTGAAAAGGATAAAAGCCACAGTTTGGCTTTTATTTATTACGATATATATATATATTATAACTATATACTATGATATATATATATATATATATATATATATTATATATATATATATATATTATATATATATTATATATATATATATTATATATATATATATATATATATATATTATATATATTAATATATATAAGGGATTAGTATTAATGTTTTTTTAAAGAAAATAAAAAATTCAAATATTCTTGTTATATAAGAAATTTTCCTGAGAAGAGGCCAATGTCCCATAAATGGGACGGGCTTTTTCGACCACTAAATCAATACGGAATTTCATGAAATTTTATTTTTTGTAGTTTTATACCTCAGAAACACAGAATCCGTCATAAAAAATATTTTTAAAACGTGTACTATAGTTACGGCCCCTAATGGGTTAATATATATTATTTTTCTTCTTTTCTTAAAGGGGAATTTCGGAGGGGAGAGCCCCCATTTTCTGTTAGTTTTTCTTCTTTAATATTATCCTTATTTATTTATTTTTTTTTTTTTGTGTTTATTTTTTTCATTTGTGTCTTCGATAAGTACTATCCTAAACTGGGATCCATTTTAGTTCATAGACAGATATTTTTTTCTTTTTTATTTCTTTTATTTTGATAGTTAAAATCTTTAGGTAGGGATAAGAAACTTTTTCAGCTCCTCAAATTTAAAAAAATAAAAAAGTATTTTATTATTTTGCAATTTTGATAATCTGAACAAATGAGTGTTGTTTTACACAAAAATGTAACTAATGAATGGCGGGCTTGACAATTAGCTAATAGATAAAATTTATTATCAATTTAGGAAGTGTTATTAAAACAGGTAATTTTTAATTTACTTATAAACTCTAAAGGATGAACTTTATAGACGAAAAAAAAAAAAAATTAAATTTACGATTCTGTCAACAAAATATTTATTTTACGAGGACGATGAAACTTTCCACGAGTTATATAAATTGTAGAGGAAGGCTTTTTAATCGCAGTATAAAATTTTGAATATTTCCCACGAAGAGCATTAATTTGGAAGAAATGGGAGAAATCTCCTAAATATAGCAACTTGGCATCCATTACGAGATGCCTCCGAAAAAGCATTAATATGGGAGAAATGGGAAATATATATCCTAAATATAGCAACTTGACATCCATAACGGGAACCCCCCGAAAATATATTTATGTTGACCGTAAAGTAAAGTTATGTATATATTTACTAATATATCTTCATATATTTTCTTTAGAATATACGAGGATAGTATTCAACATCTTTTAATGACGCCATTTTCTCCTGCCACTTATCTTTCTTAAGTACATTTATAAAAATTTATCTCCTTTTCTCGTACAGTTTTAAACTTATATCAAATGAACTATAAAAAATGTAAACTCCTAATAAATTATTATGCTCACTATTAGGTTACCGATTTCGTTCTCTTATACTATGGAATAAGTACATTTTTAATTGAGTATCTTACCGTATTAATCATAGTGTAACTATTTTGTAGACCTTGTATATATTGTCCCCTTCACTTGAGAAACTCGCTTTTCTATAGAAACATTACTTCTAACTATCCTTCAGTACCTCTATTCTCATTAGCTCTTACCTTTAACCCATGAAATCAGTACTTGTTTGATTCTAATATATATCGATGCACTCTCTGATATATAAGTATTTTTTTTTTTATAAGGGGCCCAAATTTATGATTATAAATTAGTCTTCTAAATGATTGACCTATGAATTTGCATATAATATAGATTTACTTATAATCTTATACCTTGCTCTTGTTTTGTACAACATTACGATTTATTAGTACAAGCATATATTATATTAGCTTTATTACTTATTCTTCCAAACAAATTATGATTTATGCGCTATTTGATGTGAGAATTTAGCGTTTATATTGAAAATTCTTTGCGGATGCGAATGACGATGACGATTAAGCCAATTTACCGATGACGATGACGATGACGATTGAGAAGACACCTAATATTGACGAATAACAATTTTATATTTTTTTGCTCTTCTGTCTCTCTCTATATATACCTGATTTTTTTTTCTTGCTTTACAGATTCCTTCCAATCCCATTAATATTGTTATATTATATTATAACTTTTATTTGAGTACCTGGTGAAGAACTTTAAATTATTAAACTACCAAAATTCAATAATCACCTCAATTATATTAAGACTATCATATTTATCAAGATATATTTGATAGATATCATATTTAATACAATTCTTCACTAATTCATAACTGAGGTAGCAACTTTATATAGGTATCATCTGGCAAACTTAGAACTTTACTTTTAAAGTACTGGGCTAATCATTTAAATATATATGAGGATATAACAATAGTAAGCCCAGCACTGATAACATTCTGTATGAAAACATCTCCTTCCTATTTATTAAGAGCTTATATGCTACTAATTATTTTAAGTTGTTGCAACACTTGTTATATATATATATATATTATATATAATAAGTAATATATATAGTATATAATTATATAAAGGCTTGGTAGACTGGAGGGTACTGGGGCGGTTAACCCTTTAATATATGCTCCTCGAATTATTATTAGCGATCAAAATTTTTGATTCTTAAGTCTCAATAATATATATACTTACCTTAATTAAATAATAAATACATATTTTAATTAATTCTAAAAAGTTATATTACGAAATGTAGTTAATAATATTTTATTTTAATAAATATATTAAATAAATAAATATATATATAATAATAATAAAATAACATAACAATAACAATAACATTAAATAACTTCTTATGGAATTAATTTTAAAGTGAATTATCATTCTACAATGTGAATCATATTTAAAGTAATAATAAATTTTATAATAATAATAATCAATATATAATTAAAAATAATAATTTAATATTATAATTAAATTACAAGTTGAATGTGCCAGTAGATCCAAGAGAAGTTAAGTTTATTTATTTAGGGAGGCGAGAGAGACAATTATTGGCCTTCTCCGTTTAATAGATTATCTATAGTGTCAAGTATGGTACTGTTCCTACATACCATGTATAAAATTTTAACAGGGACTTATATGTAGTGTATCTCAAGTTTATGCAAGATATGATTAAGCAAATTGGCTCTATTCATATAGGTATATTAATGTAATTAGGATGTTATTGATAATAGTATTAGTGTTAGTGATAAGGAGGAGCTGTAATCGTTGATAATCGGTAATGAGCAGTTTTACATTCTATTATACAGATAATTTTTCTTTCGACTCACATTCATTCCTTATATATTATACTAAATTATTTCTTTTCTCAAATCCATGGTTCGAATCGGCCTTATATTTACTATATGGCTCATTCATGGACTATAGATGACAGTACCTATTAATCGAGTGTGAGACACTAAATCTCGTATGATTTCTATCCTATCATGACTATTTTTATTATATAGTACTGTATGTACTAATATAGGAGATATACTCTTCGATAGAGCTAAGCTGGTCTTTTAATCAAAGGATAGTGCGCCTACTATCTCTTGTATTCTTACTGTAAAAATTCTTTATTATATCTTACTAGCAATACTTTACTATGTAATCTATGCCTTATTCACTCATCTTATATTTATTAGTCTGACATGATTAGTTGACTTAATCTCCAACTGAAAGGGGCTAAATATCTTCGGCTCCTAGCTCTACACATATATTACCTTTCTTCTATAACTTATAATAGCTCATTTTCCTCCTCGTGATTTATAGAACGACTCTCATAATTGTCAAACCTAATTATCCGAATAAAAGGAAGTACCGCTTATGCTCTATTCTATAATCTATGACCGTATATATACTGTTATAGCTTATAATCTAATAATAACTTGTTAATTCTATTATATAGTAATTATTTGAAACCTTCTCAATAACTCATTACTTCTTAGATAATTCGTGGAACTTCAATACTTCACGATCTGCACTATTAAGGTATATATAGACTCTGCTGCAACTAGAAGTTACTTGGCTTGTATATATATCAATATAATTCCAATTTCCTATAAACCGATTTATTAGGTTTTTCGCTCTTAGGAATCTAATCTATATAGGGAGATCACTTGGTGAGTGTAGGACGCTTATTGATATAATATACCAAAGCATTATGACCGGTGTAAATTAGTAGCAGCTGATTAACTGTACTATCCATATCTTCCCTCTCCTTTGTGGGTTTCCTCCTTTCTCTTTGGCTTAACTTATATCTAGCTTCTATTTATCATAAATACGCTTAATATCGGCATGTAGGACTGATTAGGGCGTATATCCTTATCTTTTTCTCTGTCATGTGGTTGTTATACCTCTCAGGGTATTCATTCTTATCTCCTACTTCATTCCTACCTTTCATTATATGTACTCTCACTATGCCCTTATAACTCTATCCAATATACGTAAATTCGATATGAACATTCGATAATTCATTCTTTAATATACTCATTATTCTACTCAGCTATTTTATATTACTTGAATATGCTCTCTCGTCTCTTAATTTTCCTAGATAATTTATTTTTATTATCTTTTTTATATAGTGATGATTAGGATATGAAACTTTTGTGAATATTCAATAATTCTATATAACTACCCAACTTTTACAAATCTCCTATCTAAATAATACTTTTAATAACTTTTCACATAGTTCTTTCGACGGTTTGTTCAGTTCTCTGTTGACAATGTAAACATTATTATGTAGCTATAACATGAATATAAAATAATGTCTTGGTAAATCACATATTTCAACTAATGAGTTGGGTAGGCGTGCCTATACATAAGGACTGTAGTAAGTATCTGTTAGACTGATGAGATTAACTTCTTTTTCAGTTACTTACCGTATATACTGCTTATAATATACCAATAGGTCCATCGCCCTGTATAGAGTATGCCTAATATCTGGGGGGGGGGCTCTGGTTTACCCGGCTTTTGGACAGGGTCGAGTCCAAGGCCAAAAGGCTTATAAATTATATATATACGTTTACTTTATTATCATATCATTATTATATATTATATATATATATATATTTATCTCAAGTTCACTTGATACTAATCTTTAGCAAGGTCATGTATGTAGTTATAGTGCTTATTATCTCTATCATAAATAGGTATATATTATATATATATATATATAAATAGCTAGCTCAGTGCAAGTTATATGCTCGTAAGGGAAGTATATCACTATACGCAGTTAACTACATCATTTATAAGACGCTCATTCGTAGATAACTAATAGGTCTTATAGTTATAGTATTTAGGCTATAGGTAGGTTTATGTAATAGTATAGGTCATTACTAACTTAATAGAAGATTAGCCGTGGAGCTATTCACTTTTTCACACCACTCCTTTTTATTATGAGGAATTCTTTACCATATACTTATTATACTATTTTCCTACTATTATATATAGTAATTTAATATACCTTCGACTATTAAATGCATGTGTCGTGGCTACATTTTGACGTTATGACACTGATATAGGGTTGATAACTTTTTTAAGCTGTATAATAAATACTCACTTTTACCTTATGAATAATAGAGGTTCTGCTCCAGTAGAATATGGTGTGACTAATGTAATAAAAAAATTCCTTGATGGGCCAGTAATGTGGCTAATATATGAATTTACCTATATTCCTATCCAATCAATATACTAATATTCAGATTATCTCACAGAAAAATTACGTTACTCTTTTCAATACATTATATACTACAGATGGATTCTATTGTATCGCAACCCACAAATATCTTTGATATTCTATTTAAACTTAAATTTAACTTGGATGAGCATATGTCACAACCAACATACTATATATAGACCTTTCGAGTATATTATATACGGATTAAATAATTATATAACCATAAATTATATCTAGTATACTATTTAATATATATATCTACACACACACACATATACTACATAATATATATATATATATATATATATAAAGCTTCTTAACAGCTCAACTGATACATTATTACTAAATCATCTCATTCTTATACACAGCAACTAACAAACACTTTTACACATCAACTACTAATATTAATACATTTTATAATTACCGTTTCCTTTCATCTTTGTTTTTCAAGTCAATACGTGCGCAAATAATTTGACTACTTTCTAAATAGATACGATCCTGCATCTCAGTGCGCCTACACTATAAATCTCATTTATTTCTCCTAAGAAAATATGCATGTGATATCTATACAAATTATCATATCATAATATATGCTCAAAACGGAAGATATGAAATGGCGTGATCTACTTTAAATTGTTAGATTCTTTACTCTGAGGGGGCAGAGAGTGTCGAGTCAATTCTAGTCACAAGAGATTATCTGTGCGTAGTTATGTGCTACAGATACTATCAGATATCAATGTGAGGAGGGCTAGTCTAGTGTAAGTTCTCTTGGTACGACATCAAAGTCTACGACTAGTATTTCTCAGTAGGTTTCAGTAGTCTAAATAGTTGACAATACGAAGCGCTCGGTCCTTTATATTGTTGCTACTAGACCTAAGTACGCGATTGGGATATAAAGATGGATTGGCGAATAGTGTTAAGTATGTGTTGCTTCGAATGATAGTAGGGATAGTGATAATATATTTGAGGATTGGTGTCGTTTAGTGCGATGTAAGTCTGGAGGAGTAGTGAGATTGCAGATCAGCATGACTAGTAGTATATTTAGAACAGCCATCTGATGCTGTGTGACACACGGAGACTAGCATAATACACTAAATCATACATATCTGATATTATTTACTATAAATTCTTCAATTGGGCTTTCTGAGTATTTCTTCCTTGTTAAAATGTTTACAATCTTTTATCTTCTATTAATGGCATATTAAATATATATACTGTTTCGGTTATGACAATTGCGGGAAGATATAATTTTTATTGTATTTATTTAAAACATCTCTTATCTAATGCTGATATTAAATGATCAAAAATGGTAAAATAAATATGAGATTGTGCGATAAATTAAGTCTGTATGGGTTAGAGAAAGTAGTGTTTAAAATGACTTGGTTTAATTAAGGGTCCTGTATTTTTTGTTATATTTATGTTTATTACTATAGTATTTAAACATATTATATATATATAGTACATTTTATCATAATACACTCAGTCTCAGATTTCATGAATAGTCTTACACTCATTTTTTTCAAAAATCCGCTTAGAATATTACACTTTATAATGTTGCATTTTATTCACATATATACCTGATGGCTTCCTAGTTTAAGTTTTAACTAAATAACTTACGAGATTTGTTCCTGTCATTAGACAGCTAGACGATATAATATTTAAAATTATAATTATAACCGCATGAATACTTTATGATTATTGATAACTATAGATTAATGTAATATTAATAAGTATATATATATATTATTATATATTATTTATAAGTGTATAAAAAAATTATCGTGGGGGGTAGGGGGTGGTCAATTGTGACCTTTATAAGCCCTATTAAATTAACGTATACCATTAAGTAATATATATTTATATTAATATTATTATATATATTATATTATTAATAAATATATATATTATTATATATATTTATATTATATATATAATATCTATATATATCTTATTATATATATTAATTATATAATATATTATATATATATATTATTATATATATAATATATATATATGATATAATATATTATTTAATATATATATATATATATATATATATATCTTTAATTAATATATATATATAATATATATTTTATTTATATATTTATAATATTATATATTAATTATTATATATATATATATTTATATTAATTATATATATTAATATTATTATTATTATTATTTATATAATATATTATTATATTATTATTATAATATATAATATTATTATATTTAATATTATTATTATTTATTTAGCGTTTTAAATTTATTCATAATAAATTTATTTAATATTGTTACAATTTAATGGGTCTTCAATATAATTGTACGATAAATTTTGCACGATTATATAGAGATTGACGATGACTAGTATAGTAAATAATAATAAAGTATCTGTCCGATTTTTTCTAGCAGCTCGTGATCGTAGCGTATATGATGATCTGATTTAATAAAGTGACTATGTAACCTGAATTCTGTTCTCCATCCACTATATAATATCCCAATTATTACCGGGTTTTACATAAAAATATCAGACCTGAGTGGGTTGGGGAATTAAGCTCCTTGGGAGGTAGTTGAAGGCTGTTAAGTTTCATGATTAAAAATCTACTGAACTCTTGGTAAGCTTAAACTAGTTACTTAGTTCTCTCAAGAAGTTAGATTATGATAGAGGTAACAAATGTTACAATATATAATACTAAGTTTAAATAATATATATAATATTTAATTATATTACTTAATTACTTATATTTACTTATAAGATTGTCGTTTTATATATATGTTATCAAAACTGTTATATATGTCTTAAGATGGCTATTTTATTTATTATCAGTTTCCCCTACCATAAACCCGGAATTTTTATAGTTCTACATTGGTAGGCCCTTTTTATTTTTTTTTTTTACAATATTTTTTTTACCTCACCAGCATATAAAAGTGGAATTGACAATGTCGGTATATACATAATTATTAATGTTATACATATGTAATTCTTTAATACTCTATTATATATTATATCTTATATTTGTCAAATAATACTGAAATATGTATAGCATTCAAAATGACAATATATTACAATTTTATCGCTATTTTATATTTATTTTACTTACGAAATGATAATGATAAGTTATGGGATCTTAGAGTAAGTTTGGAATGTGTACGATATATTTATTGAGAAATCGAATATTTATGATATCAATATACTATATAAAAATTATATATAAAATTTATTTAAATATATAGCACTCGAAATTTTATATAGTTGTTTTGGCTGAAAGCTGAAATAATCTTTTGATTTAATATTTTTACCTTTCTTTTTATGGATTATCATAAATTTGAGTGATTAATAATTATTTATATTTATAAGCGGACATATATTTTTAGTCTCAAATCTAAAATTATAAATAAGGGTTATCAAAAGGTATATACATTACCATGAGAGGGATGTGTTTGCATAAGATTATATGTTAGCTAACTTACGAATTAAGATGCGGAGATCTCAGTTCTCAATTTGGTAAATATATAATAACTACATTTTGAAAAAGGGGATAGTAAAAATGTACATATGATCATAGATTCTAGATTAGAGTATCATTTCTCTATGTAGGATAATATTCTAATAATGGAAAGTACATCGTTAATTATAAAGGTAAAGAGGTCATCAGTGAGTGTTGATAGCTTATATAGTTACATAGAAGAAAACGCTGATTTTTCTGGAAAGGAACAATTTTACCAGAGGTTGCGCATTTTTCAGATACACAAATAGTATATATACCGATGAAATTACAAAATATAGAATTTATATTTTATATAGGACTTTTAGATAGAACTTAGAAACGCATTGACGCAAAAGAAACCGAGATGAAGATGGACGAGAAGAGCGCATGAGAATATGTAATTACTTTACGACTTGTTTGCTTAGTCTTAGCGATCAGGTAGTAAAGAATTTCGTTGTTTTGTATTGTTTAGATGGGCTTAGCTTCAAGTAAATGTCTGGCTATATGGATAAGAGGTGTAGTGTTTTATGTTGATCTATATATTTGAATTGTTACTTGCTAAATAATTTGATGGTTGAAGAAAGTTATGTTAGATTAATTTTGGAACTTTTTAGGTATAGAGACTCTCAGTTGTGTTGTGTTAGGTTCATTATGTTCAGGTTTACGGTTTAGCAGTCTATAGAGAATAGAGATATAAGAGAATATAGAGATAATTAGGT